>JAQZBX010054043.1:6444-18840 GCA_029593785.1 Cabassous unicinctus | reverse complement strand
CAAAGAAAGCATCGATGTAAACATAAGCCATAAATATTGTCTAGACTAAACTCTCTTAAATAAATTTTCTTGAGTAAAAGTCCACAATTAATATATTCCAACGGTAAGCTAATGTCACAAAAATACAAACTCTACATTTTCTTTTGGAATAAATAAGTTATTTTTGAAACTGAGTCTCAGAGACTTTCATTCAATTTAAAGTTTTTTTCCTTAATATTGCAATTTTCTAGCATTTTCTGGTTAAACAAATATTGTGGAAACAAAGCCACTTAGTAACCATTCAATATTTTTGCATGAATAACAGCAATAGATTATAAAAGGACTATAACTTTCCATTGAAAGGATTTCTAAAGAGAGAAGATAGTAGGGAATAAAATCAGAGGTAAAACATGAGCCAGGTTGCATTCTGCATTTTAAAAAAGTCACGCTAAAGAGTTTAGATTTTAAGAGAAAAGCGAGTGACATAATTTTTAAAATGATTTTTCTAGCTACTCTGTAAAAGTGAATTTTTGGTGGTGATGAATGAAAGCTGAATGATCTGATAGGAGGCTTTTAGATTATTTTAGGTGAGAAAGGATGGTGTGATAGAGTAGAAAATAGTATATTTCCAAATATATTGGAGTGTGAGTTGATAACACTTGCTGAATTCTTATTGTTTAGATACAGAGGATAAAGGAAACAGAAGATTAAATGATATTTCTTAGCAGTTTTGTTTTACCACCTCAATTTAAAAATATTATTTTGACTCACATTTCTTCGAGAAAACTGACACCATCATGTGGTAACTGCTTGTCTCTGCCTCTTCCAAACTTACCTGAAGTTGCCCATACCCTTGCTTTTTTCTCTTTCAGCATTTCTTCTCTTCAAAATAGACACATTTACGGCTATACATTTTTCTTTTTTACTAGTTAACCTGCATTCCGTAAGTTTGCTGAATGAGGTCCAACAGGTCCAGCCTTCCTGTAGATAACAACCATAACCTCTGGGCAAAAAGCAAATCTGTGACCTGAAGTCACTGAAGAGTGAACAAAAACAGAGAGACTCTTGAGGAGAGCTAACAAGAAAAAGGTACAGCATGAATGAAGTATCTAGTTTCATGACTTTGAGCCTACAGAAAGGTAAGGCTAAAATGTTGACATCCTCTCCCTCCACAAACATCACCACCACAAGCATCTGGATGAAGAAACAGAAGACTGAGTCAGAACAACCATGGTTACTAGCAAGGGAGACAGGAATCCCAGAAAGAAGAGGGCTTAAAAGGAGAGCTCTATAACCTGCATTTAAACGATTCTCATATATGTCTAACTCTTGAACACCACATGAGCAGGGCAAAATCTGTGCAACCCAAACCCAATGAAGGATAAATCAATAAAGATATTAGTTGTCACCCAGAAAGCAGAGTTTGCAATTTGAGTTTAAAAGTTAACTGTCTCTTAAAATAAAAATTTTAAAAGCACTCTTCAAAGTACCGTAACAGAAACCAGAATCCCTACAACATGACATCACAAAACCCAGAATAAAATACAAAATTAATCAATATATAAGGAATAAGGGAAATATGGTCCATTCTCAAGAGGAGGGAAAATCAACACAGACCAAAATGAAGATTACAACAAAATAATGAAATTAACTGATAAGAATTTGGAAGCAGAGCAATAATCCTAGAATAATAAACCCTGAAAAAAATAAATAGTTTCAGTGCAAAAAGGATAGAAGGAGGAGGGGACATGGATAAGAAAATAAACTAGAGGAGAAAGAACATATGCAAAAGACAAAGAAAAGTTTTGAATCAAGAGACATACCTCGAAAGTTCTTCCTGAACAGAATCAACTGGACTTAATGAAGAAATAACCTTTATGCTGTTCATGCCACTAAGATATTACCATAGCCATTTTCAGGAAATAAGGCCTCACTGGGATTCCTTAGCATCAGAAAAAAGTCAAAAGATATAACTTAAAGTACCATAATTTAAACAGTGTATAGAGTCTGTTGAGGATAGAGAAGCTGGGAATTCACCTATTCAAATAAATAAATAAAAGGAAATATTGAAGAAGAAAGTCAGAGTAATGACACAGTGACATCAGAAATCAGAGAAGTCCTACCCTCTGTGAGAAGCAGTAGCTCAACGTGAGTTTTATTGTTTAAAATGCCGACTGAAAAGAAGGACACAATGCAAGCTTTGTGGAGGTTGTCCAAGTTGGAACTCAAGTAATGACCCTTTGCATCTTTTTACATCTAGCAAGCTAAATTGAAGTTTGAATAGTCACAGTATGGTAACCAAATTTCCATCATCAAATCTTGAAGCACTGTTTGTGTAGTTCTCCTGTACCTAAATGAAGTAAGCAGATTCATTTCATATTAATCTCCTATTTGCATAAATCCTAAATGGTTTTAACTACCTTGTCTGGGTCCAGCTGAATCCAACGAATCACTTCCTTTTTCAGTTCTTCTTCATATTTCTTTGCATCTGTCCTCATGATGACTACTTTATTTTTGAAGCAATTAAATTCTTCGGAATCTAATTCCTAGAAAATGGAAAATCACAAATGCCAAGGATTAGAGTCATCATGCTTTCCAAAGTTTTCCGCATACACCACTATGGGCTAAACCTATCAAACTGTTACTGCCCAGGCTCTTGGGCCCCCCACCCCCCGTGTCCAGTTACACAGCCAACTGCACGTCTGATGACAGTTCTCTTCTCTAGGTAATTGTTGCAGACAAATTATTTTCTCTTTAATAACTGCCAAGACATATATGTCTTTAAAAAAAACACTGCAGTTAACTTTAAAAAGAAAAAAAGAAAATTCTAAAGAGTTTATTTTAAAAACAAATATTATAGGTATTAGTCTTTCCTTTCATAGAGAAAAATGCTGTATAGAGAAGTTAACTAATTTCCCAATTCTGAGCACAGTGGTCCCAGAGTCTATGCTCCTAGCAATAAGCTCTGCTGTTTTTACGTATACCAGAATAAATTTTATGAGACAATTTGCATATTTTTGATGTGCTGCTGTAGCCAAAGGACCTTAGATATCAGCCGTAGCATATTTATATATACACACCTGCCTTCTTGACCATTCCAGCCAAACACAATCCATAGCATCATAAAGCAGCATGCTTTCCCTAGGAGAAAATCCGAGGTCCACAGGGAATCCATATTTCTTTATCTAAAAACCATAAAATGCAAAAATCTTAATTTCATATCCCTTATACAGGTGTATAACAATCTAGATGGTTACTCACTTTCCACAGGAGTTGGTACTTCCATGATTGACTGTAAGTGCAGCACACGAATGATAGCGTTCAATAACAAAGTCAGTATCCTTCAAGGAGCACACATACTTTTCTAGAGCATTGTACCGTTCTTTGTACCATACTGTAAACACAGGATTGAAATGAAGACTAAGGTCCATTTGTGTTTTCAAAACAATTATGTTATTTTGATTTTATAAATACAATCAAGTCTAGGGAGAGCCATGCATGAGCTCATTCTCTATTAATAGAGTCCTAGAAGTAGTGCTGAGTAGTGAGAAGAACCTTGAAAGAGGAATCAATTTACCTATAACACATATCTCTACTTTACTTTTCCTCCTGGTCTTTGTCTTCTATTGTAATCTATAATTGCTTTTCAGATCTTGGTTTTTAATGATGATTTTTCTACTTTCTTTTTGTATATATTCTTAAAAAATATGCCTTGGTCTAAAAGAGCAGGCGATAAATGGTTACACAGTCATACAATTATTTACTTAGGAACTTAAGTTATTATGATTTGTAATTATTATTATTATTACTATTATATTATGTCACTGTCTTTGAGAATAACATTGCAAGTCACAGGAAGACATGATCTTTTGTTCATTGTCCACTTTTTTAAATCTAAGAATCTGATATTCCATATGTCTCTATTAATATTGTACTTGATTTTATTTTTTCATAGCAGTTATCAATATCTAACATGCTATTAATTTTACTTATGTATCTTGTTTATTTACTGTATCTCATTACAATTTGATGTAAGCTTTCTAAAAGCAAAGAGCTTTATTTTCTGTTGTACCTTTAAGGACTAGACTGGGACAAAGCAAATATGAGGCACATTAGTATTTGTTGAGTGAAAATATGAATGTCATATATGGGGACCTGCCTGCTTTAAATGAATGTAGCCAGAAAAATATGGTTTTATACTACCTCAGAAAATTATTGTGAAGATAGTCATAAATATATAAACTATAGCAACATTGATTAACTCAATAATAAAATATTTAGAGTGTATATAAAGTATAAGCCATCATGATAAAGATAAAAACTTTAAAAGAAATGATCTCTCTAAGTAAATGTCTAAAGTTTTCAAAGGATATCAAGGCATACACAAAAAACAATTGAAGTCGATTCTTAAAAAATCTCATAATGTAGGAAATACTATGGGAGTTGAAATGGAAGAATCAAGATAGTATTTGAGCAGAGTCTCAATACAGTTTATTTTTGATAATGAATGGGTAGGGTTTGGTCATGAGTAGAGTTAAGCAAAAATGAAATGCAAGTTATTTCACGAAAGGAATTGAAGCAAAGACAAGTTTGAAGTAACAATGAATAATCCAAATTTCAAGAAAATTCATGAAAGGAGAGACTCCTGGTGTATGAAACAAGAATGAAAACATGGAACTAGGCGATGTATATATAGGGAATTTTGAGGCAATTATTTTTTAGTAGACTACAAGTACCTGTAGATACATTTTTACTTTTTTTCTTACAAAATATGGAGTAAAAAAGTTAACATTGACATTATCCCTTCCTTAATCACACTGAAATTATGTAGGGAATTCACATTATACTGAAATAGATAAAGACAGAAAGAGCTTGAACTTCAAGTTTTATAGATCCACCACTACTTAGCTATGTGGACATAAGTAGGCACTTAACCTCCTGGAGCCTAGTTTTCTACACAGTAAATGAAAATAAAATCAACTACTTTTCAAAGTTTTGTTAAGGACTACATTGTTTTGCATATAGAAGATACCAAAATATGATGCAAGCACATAGTGATCAATAATTCTGAGTTCCCGTTCTCCTATATTAAGATATCCATACCCAATCTAACTCTGTATGATGATTTTTCTGTCCTTTTGCTTTGTTGTTTTTTTTAACATTCCGCAGCATTTTGTGATGGACCAGAATTTTCCATTTTGCTCTCAACCTGTTGCCAATATCTTTTCACTAACACCAATCATCTAGAAAGAAACAAAATTATCATCACCACAGAAAACAAATCTATATCATTTGCCTTCAAAGTTAAAAAAAAACAAAAAGTCATTTTAGGAGATTAAAAATGTTCTCTAAATTTTGACAAAATTAAAACCATATATATATATATATATATATATAAACATAATCTTTGGTTACTTTTAAACAATTGCCGAAGACTGATGTTTCGAATTTCATTGACTAAATATAGTAGTTATTTCCATTTTCATTATAAAGTGTTGACTCCTTTTGAAACTTTTTTTAGGTATTTTTGCATGGGGAAGTTAGCAATGTACATAGTATATCTGAATGATAGTTTTAAACCGTCTAACACTTCTTTCTGTGAATCTAAATGTCAAACAATAAACAGAAAAATTTAATCACTCTAACACAAACTTGATGAGATCTCAAGGAAGGATGTGTAGTAGTTGCATCAGGTCAAATGATAACCAGAGAGGATTTCTAGGTAATATAACCAAATTCAAATAGAATGAATATTACTTGAAGAGGTTTTGTTTTGTTTTGTTTTGTTTTGTTTCAGAGATAATCCAAATTAATCCAAGACTAGACAAAATTACCTATCCATAAAATAGGTAATTCAAAAATGAATGCAAGATTCATGCTTACTCAGTGAGATGTTTAGGATTACTGATAGTAGCAGATAGTGCCAAAAAGGGACATGGAATCATAGCAAGAAGGTGTTCCCAAACTTCTGCCCCAATTTCTCCCCCAAGACAATGAACTTCTGCCCCAATTTCTCCCCCAAGACAATGCACCTGTCCATATAGAAGAATAGTCTCAATGTAAAATCAGTTACAATTTTTCCAAAATCTTAGTTTATTATGCCACCAGAATCTATTATTCCCTTCTCCCACATTCAGTATTGTTCCTTCTCCCACTGATCAAGTTGGTCAATTGTTCTGACATTTGAGACTTTTACCAATAATATACCAAGAGAAGACTTACTCCATCTTGTATTATGGTAGCTGAACTATATAGATATTATTACCATAGAGCACCAATTCTATAACAATTAGAAATCAAGAGACAGCCCAAGAGCCCCCGGACTGTTGTTGGAGGTAGATGAGTGAAGTGATGAGCTCATTCATTATTAGTTGCCAGAATGATATGTGTGATTAACAATAATATATTAAAGCAAGAACAACTTTATTAGACTTGATTTTGAATAATTTATGTAAAATTCTCAACTAATAATGTTATTTTTACTAAAATTAGATCCTTACATATATCATACCCTGAATTTAATAAAACAAGAGAGAAAAAACACAAATAACCTTGCTTCAAAAGTCTTATGTTTCCATTGCTGGAATAACAATAAGAACACTTTAGTCCATAGTTGCATTCCCCCCATAGGTTTTTTCATTTCTCAGTCTTGAGGATTTTAGGATGGTGATGTCCACTCTGTTTCTGATTGAGAGGGAGCTTAGATCCCATGGGACAGATGGATGGAACTGTCTTGCTTTCAGTTGTAGATACTCTCTGGTTTTTGCGATGGGTATTGTTCATCATCATCATCATTTTGTTAGTTGTCCTGGGCGAGTCCAATGATATGAAAACAGTGGTCACCAGAGGTTTGGAGGGGAGGGAGAGGGAAGAATAGGTGTAAATGGGATATTTTGGGGACATTGGAATTGTTCTGAATGACATTGCAATGATGGATACAGGCCATTGTACATTTTGTCAAAACCAATAAAAATGTGCAGTGCAAAGTGTAAACTCTTATGTAAACAAATGGCCGTGGTTAGTAGCAATGCTTCAATATTGTAACAAATGTACCACACTAAGGAAAGATGTTGTTAATGGAGGAAAAGTGTGGGAAGGGGAGGTGGTATATCTTCAATGTTTCGTTTATATAATCTAAAGTTTCTTTAAAAATAAAATTTATAAGAAAAGAAAAAAAAATCTTATATTTATGCTTCACTCACTTCGGACCTTTACTAACGCATTTATCCTAAATAGATTTGAAGTAGGCACCATGGAGAGTTGAACAAAAGATTTCAAAGAGCTTTTAGTAAAATAGGGAAAAAGAAAAAGAAAAACATATGTAGACACCAGAAACACATTGGTAACAAAGACATTTTAATAAAGTGCAACGTTTATGAGTGTGTGTTTGACATGTCAAACAATATTCAATAAATCAGAGATGGGCATGTAATTCATAATGTGGACATGAAAACGATAAGAATCACTCACTAGTATTTTAAGCAAAGACGCGAAAGATAAGAATCAAAATACTTTGACATAGACATTTTGCAGTTTTTAAATTCAGTGTTATATTTAAGGACATTAAATTTTATCATTTTACACATGGAGATAACTATCTCTGTGGTACAATGTGAATTACCATTAAAAGTACAGAAAATGGAATCAGGCTGCCTGCATTCCAATCCTATTCTGCCACTAAAAATTGTGTGAATTTGGGGAAGTTAATCTCTCTTTGCCTCAATTTAGTTGCCATGATAATAGCCTCTACTTCATGGGGTTTCTTTGTAGATATGGCTTTAGAGCTGGAAATTGTCTAGAACAATTTTATTGTTCTATATAAAGCAAAGTGTAATATAATTATTTATATATAAATCAATCTTTACATTCTTTTTCTACTTTTATTTTACTATGAAATATATGAGTCAACACATTATAGGAAACATGCATTTTCAGATTAACAAAGTATTATAAAGCAAATCTCTGAGTAACCACCCCCATAGGTTAAAATAAGTAAAGTTTCCAGCACCTCAGAAATTCATGTAACAGTGCAGATTAGAACAGCCCCTTTCTCTGGAGGTTACTATGTTGCTACTTGTATTATGACTTGTTCCGAATATATTCCAGTATATAAGCATGTATGTTAGTGTGCTTACTTTTAAACAATATAAATTGGTTTTGCCAGTCTTTGAAGGTTTTATAAATGGAAAAACAAAACGTGTTCTTATGTGCCTGCCTAACTGTGCTGAATATTATGATTTTAAGATGAATCTGTGTTGCATTCATTTCTATTGCTTTATGTATTCTATTGTGTGACTATACCACCGTTTGTTTATTATTTCTACTGCGATGGACATTTGAGTTATTTCTAGTTTGTTGCTACCACTGATAATGCTGGTATGACTATTTTGTAGATGTCTTGTGGCCCATATGTGCAAGAGATCTTTTTTAAATTCAGTCTTATATTGTTTTCCTAGTCCTAGGGTACATCACCAGAAGTGGAATTCCTTGTTCATGAAATACTGTCATCTTCCTTATGTTTTGCCCAAACTATTTCCAAAGTGGTACCCACAAGCAGTGTGTGAGCCTACCCATTGCTCTGTACCCTCTGCAACACTTAATATTGTCAAATTCTAATTTTTACTGACTTAATGGGTGTGTCTCATTGTGATTTTAATTTGTAATTTTCAGGGGTGTTTGGGACATTTGGATATCCACGTTGTGAGTGGCTTTTTTCTTATCAATTTGTAAGAAATCCTTATATATTCTGTATGAGAATTCCTTGTCAGCTATAAATTGCAAATACTTCCCACTCAGCTACTCAGTGGCTTGTCTTTCTCTTCTCCTAATGATATCTTTTTTTTTTTTTAGGAGGTACTGGGGATTGAATCCAGGACCATGTACATGGGGAAGCAGGCAGTCAACCACTGAGCTACATCTGCTCCCATCATAATGATATCTTTTGATAAATGAAAATTCTTAATTTTAAAATAGTTGAATTTGTTAATCTGTTCTTTCCAGGTTGTACTTTTTATGTCTTACATAAGAAGTCTTTCTCTACTTCAAAGCCATGAAGATATTCTCTTCAAATATTATTTTCTTAAACTTTCATTGGATTACCTTTCACATGTATGTTTTTAATCCATCTGGAATTGATTTTTGTGTATGTTTTGAGGAAGGTATCTAATTTTTTTTTTCAATATGGAGTCTCAATTTTCTGAGTAATGTTAGCAGTTTTCTTGAATAAATTTTCTTTATATGTGTGTTTCTATTTCCAGATTCTTGGATGCATTGCTTTGTGTGTATTCCTGTTTCAATACATATTGTCTTGATTCTATAAGGACTAAAATAAATCTTGATACCTGATAGAGCAAGTTTACCCAACTTGATCTTCTTTTTCAAATGTATCTTGGCTCTAGTTTTATAGAATCAGATTGGAATTTGATCTCAAACTCAGAAAATTAATCCCTCTACTCTCAAGTACATGCACACACACACACGCACAGACACTCATACTACAGGAGGAGAGAAAAGGCCAAATCTGTGGGCTGTAATTGTGCTAAATCTATAGAACAATCCTCGGACCTAATAATACGTGTACAAATTGAAGTACATTTTTAAAGGGATCATAATTATAATATTGTGTTTTCCAATCCAAGAACCTGGAATATTTCTCTATGTATCTCTCTATTTTATTAATTGAAAATATTACTCAGGATTGTGGGAAGGTGATGTTGGATTAGGCAGATAAGTCTCAGCTCTCACAAAAACAACAAATAAAGAGCCAAAAGCTGCTGGAAGGACCTGCTTTTGGGGTCAGCAGACTAGGACAGTGCTTCACAACCAACAGGAGGGTGAGGGACACAGAGATGAGGAAACTGCTGGGAAGGGCTCCCCTCCCCACATTAAGTGGGGTAAAACCCCTGGCTTGCTGCAGCTGACTGAGAGGGGAGCAGATGTCTTCCTCACTGTCAGCTGTTACAAGGGAAAAGGGAGGGGGAATCTGGAGGCTTTTCTTCAGTGAATTTGGCCAGTGGTGTCTGCTTTGAATCTCGGCTCCAGACAGACCAAAACAAAGGAAAACTGAGAGATACACCTCTGTGGAAAGGTACACCAATGAGCACCATCTGCTGGCTGGTCTGGAACTTGCATGGACAAAAACTGCAATTGGGTCTCTCTGTTCCCTAACTTCTGAGAGAAAATCTGTGTACCATTAGGGAGTCCCTGGCACAATTTTGATAATTTAAGCTGGGCAGTTTTAAAGAATTAGGATAAGTTGAACCAAATATCAAAGAACATCTGTGAAAAAATAATAACAATAGGCAAGAGATAGAAATTGGCCATCAGGGTAAATTCATCAACATATTCAGCTGCCTAGACATCAGCAAAAAATTACAGCCATACTAGGAAACAGGAAGAAAAGGCCCAGCCAAAGGAACAAACCAAATATCTTGAAGATACATGATATAAGACAATTAATCAATGTTAATCACACAACTCTCCTAAATCAATTTAAAGAATTGAAAGAAAATATGACTAAAGAGATAAAATATATTAAAAAGACACAGGGTGAACATAAAGAACAATTTGAAAGTCTGCAAAGAAATGTAACAGACCTTATGGGAATGAAAGACACAGTGAATGAGATTAAAAATACATTAGAGGCACATAATAGCAGATTTGAATTGCTTGAAGACAGAATTAGTGATTTCAAAGACAGAACACTGTAACTGGAAAAGAAAGAGAAGAGTATGGGGGGAAAATGGAACAGGGTCTCAGAGAAATGAATGACAATGCAAAACACTCAAACATATACATTACCAGTGTCCCAGAAGAAGAAAATGGAAACGGGGCAGAAAGAATATTTGAGGAAATAATGAATGAAAAATTCCCTATCCTTATGAAAGACATAAATGTCAATATCAAAGAAGCATAACACACACCAAACAGAATAAATGGGAATAGACCTACACCAAGACACCAACTATTCAGAATGACAAATATCAGAGATAAAGAGAAGAGTCTGAAAGCAGCAAGAGAAAAGAAAAGCATCTGATACAAGGGAAACTCAATAAGATTAAGTGCCAACCTCTCATCAGAAACCATGGAGGAGAGAAGAAAGTGGTATGATGTATTAAAGGAACTGAAAGAGGAAAATGGCGAGCCAAGAATTCTGTATCTGGCAAAGCTGTGCTTCAAAAATGAAGAGGAGTTCAAAGTCTTCACAGACAAACAAAAACTGATAGAATATATCATCAAAAGAACAGAATTAAAAGAGATACTAAAGTGTTGCAGCCTGAGAGGAAAAAACAAGGGTGAGAGATGAAAAATAATGTAGAAATGAAGGTTATGAGAGAGGGTAAATTAAAGGGTAAAAATACAGACAATAATATGATAGGAAAACAGAAAGCCAAAGGACAAAATGGATGAAGCAAGTAATGCCTTCAGTAATAGCATTGAATGTTAATGGCTTGAACTCCCCAATCAAAAAACATATACTGATAGAATGGATGAAAAATATGAACCATCAAGATGCTTTCTGCAAGAGACTCACCTTAGACATAAGGACACAATCTGGTTAAAGTTGAAATGTTGGAAAAAGATATTCCATGCAAATAGCAACCAAAAAACAGTTGGAGTAACAATACTAATATCAGACAAAATAGATTTTAAATGAAAAAATAATATAAGAGATGAAGAGGGTCATTATGTATTAATAAAAGGGCAATTCACCAAGATGAAATAACTACATTAACTATTTATGCACCTAACCACAGTGCCCCAACATACATGAGGCACACAATGGCAAAGCAGAAGGGAAAAATCGATGTCTCTACAATAATAGTTGGAGACTTCAATACACCACTTTCAGTATTGGATAGACCATCTGAAGAGAGGGTAAATAAAGAAAGAAAACTTGAATAATATGATAAATGAACTAGACCGAAGAGACATCTATAGAGCATTGCACCCCAAAACAGCAGGATATACATTATTTTCAAGTGTTCATGTATCCTTCTCCAGATAGACCACATATTGTGTCACAAGTTAAATCTCAATAAATTTTAAAAAGATTGAAATTATACAAAACACTTTCTCTGGTCATAACAGAATGAAGGTGGAAATCAATAATGGATGGAAAATGGAAAATTCATAAATACATGAGATTAAAAAACACAGTTTTAAATAATCAGTGGGTCAAAGAAGAAATTGCAAAATAAATCAGAAAATATCTTGAGACAAATGAAAATAAGAACAAAACATATCAAAACATATGGGACCCAGCAAAGGCAGTGCTTAGAGGGAAATTTACACCTCTCAATGCCTGCATTAAAAAAGAAGTACTTTCTTTTGCTGCTCTTGCATTAATGCAACTTTAGATCAATAAAATTACTCTGGACCCCTGCCCCCCAAAAGAAGATAGAGCTAAAATTGAAG
>JAQZBX010054042.1:0-18740 GCA_029593785.1 Cabassous unicinctus | reverse complement strand
AGAAGATCAATAAAATTGACAAACCTTTACCTAGACTATAAAGAAAAAAAGAGAGAAGATGCAAATACACAAAATAAGAAATGAGGAAGGGGATATCACCACTGACCTCACAGAAATAAAGAGTATCATAAGAGGATAATTTGAAAAATTATATGCCAAGAAGGATAATTTAGAGGAAATGGACAAATTCCTAGAAACACACAAGCAGCATAAATTGATGAAAGAAGAAATTAATTAACTCAACAGACCAAACACAAGTAAAGAGATAGAATCAGTCATCAAAAACATCCCAACTAAGAAAAGCCCGGGACCAGATGGCTTCACAGGTGAATTTTACCAAACATTCCGGAAAGAACTAACTCCAATCCTGGTTAAACCCCTCCAAAAAATAGAAGTAGAAGGAACATTGCCTAACTCATCCTATGATGCCAATATTACCTTAATACAAAAGCCAACAAAGATGCCACAAGAAAGGAAAATTACAGACCAATCGCTCTAATGAATCTAGGTGTTAAAATCCTCAACAAAATACTTGCTAATCGTTTTCAACAACACATCAAATAAATTATACACCATGACCAAGTGGGTTTCATCCCAGGTATGCAAGCATGGTTCAACATAAGAAAATCAATCAATGTAATATACTACATAAACAAATTGAAAGAAAAAAATCACATGATCATCTCTATAGATGCAGAAAAAACATTCTACAAAATACAGCACAATTTCCTGATTAAAACACAGCAAAAGATAGGAATAGAAGGAAACTTTCTGAACATGATAAAGGGTATATATGAAGAACCCACAGATAGCATCATATTCAATAGTGAAATCTTAAAAGCTTTCCCTCTAAGATTGGGAACAAGACAAGGATGCCCACTATCACCGCTCCTATTTAACATTGCCTTAGAAGTACTTGCTCGAGCACTGAGGCAAGAAAAAGATATAAAAGGCATCCAAATTTGAAAAGAAGTAAAAATTTCACTATTTGCAGATGAAATGATCCTGTACATAGAAAGCCCTGAGGAATCTACAACAAAGTTTTTAGAACATTTAAATGAGCTCAGTAAAGTTGCAGGTTATAAGATCAATGTGCAAAAATCAGTAGCATTTCTATACACCAATAATGAGCAATCTAAGGAGGAAATCAAGAAAAAAATACCAGTTTCAGTAGTAACTAAAAGAATCAAATACCTAGGAATAAATTTAACTAAAGATGTAAATGACTTATACACAGAAAACTATACAACATTTTTAAAGGAAATCAAAGAAGACTTAAATAAACGGAAGAATATTCCCTGTTCATGGATAGGAAGACTAAACATCATTAAAATGTCTATCCTATCCAAACTAATCTACAGATTTAATGCAATCCCAATAAAAATCAACACAGCATTTTTTCCTGAATTGGAAAAACTAACTATGAAATTTATTTGGAAGGGCAAGAGGCCCTGAATAGCCAAAGAGATATTTAAAATAAAGAAATGAAATCATAGGAATTACACTACCTGACTTTAAAACATACTACGAAGCTACAGTGGTCAAAACTGCATGGTATTGGCACAAGGATAGACATACAGACCAAGGGAACTGAATTGAGAGTTCTCATATAGATCTTCACAAATACAGTCATCTGACATTCAACAAGGCCACCAAGCCCACTCAAGTGGGAGAGAATGGCCTCTTCAACAAAGGATCTTGGAAAACTGGATATCCATATCCAAAAGAATGAGAGAGGAACACCATCTCATACCTTATACAAAAATCAACTCAAGATGGATCAAAGATCTAAATATAAGAACCAAGACCATAAAGATTTTGGAAGATAATGTAGGGAAGCATCTACAGGACCTTGTAATAGGAAATGGTTTCATGAACTTCACACCCAAAGCATGAACAATGAAAGAAAAAATAGATAAATGGGATCTCCTCAAAATTAAAAACTTGTGCACCTCAAAGGAGGTTATTAAAGAAAATTTAAAAGGCAGCCTAACCAATGGGAAAAAATATTTGGCAACCATATATCTGATGGGAGCCTAATATCCAGTATATATAAAGAAATCTTACACCTCAAAAATAAAAAGACAAACAACCCATTTTTAAAAATGGGCAAGTGACCTGAAAAGACATTTCTCCAAGGAAGAAATACAAATGGCTAAAAAGCACATGAAAAGATGCTCAGCATCACTAGCTATTAGGGAAATGCAAATCAAAACTACAATGAGATACCATCTTGCACCCATTAGACTGGCAGCTACTCAAAAAACAAAGGACTACAAGTGTTAGAGAGGATGTGGAGGAATGGGAACCCTCATCCACTGATGGTGGGACTGTAGAATAGTCCAGTCATTGTGGAGGGCAGTTTGTCAGTTCCTCAATAAACTAACTATAGAACTGTTATGTGATCCAGCAATTCCACTGCTGGGTATATACCCAGAAGAATTGAAAGCAAGGACACGAACAGATATAAGCACACCTATGTTTATAGCAGAATTATTCACTATTGCTAAAAGTTGGATTCAGCCCAAATGCCCATCAACAGATGAATGGATAAACAAAATGTGGTACATACATACAATGGAATATTACTCAGCTGTAAGAAGGAATACAGTGCTAACACACAGTATAACATGGTTGACTCTTGAGGACCTTATGTTGAGTGAAGCAAGCCAGGCATTGAAGGACAAATATTACATGACTTCACTGGTATGAATTAAGCAAATTGAACAAAATCAGAGAGCTATTGGTAGATTTACAGGAAATAGAAAGGGAGAAGTTTGTGAGCCAACACCCAAAGGGAAGAGATCTATGATAAGGTGGAAGTGTGTAGTTGGGCAGTGAAGGGATATGACAGGAGTGTAGTGATACTATTGGGTTGGACGGTGCAGTTTTGACAGAAGAGGTAGAGTGGGGAGGGTGGTTTGGAAGGTCCAGGGAACAGGGGTGAGGGTTGGGAGAGGGACCAGGTGAACACTGGGGATTGGCAGGTATGTGGTTGAAAGTATAAATTTTGGAATGCTCTTATGGCATTATGACAAGGAAGGGTTACTAGATTAGGGTGTTTGATGGGGGTGGCATTCGGGACAGGGTGCACCTGGGACAGGCTTCTAGGGAGTGTGCAAGTGATCATTTTGTCATAATATGTTGTATCAGTGGGTGGAGACCCACATAATGAGCAGGAAGGTGTTGCACTCCCATCCTGGGGAGGACCGATATGTTCTCAAACAGAGGGGCAGGAGTCTCTCAAGATCATGTTCTGTTCCTAATAGGGGAGACAAACCAGTGTGTTAAGACCTTAGTGTTGTTACAAGAAACTATGAATCTAGTCATCCAAGGAGTGAATCCGGGTGGTCATCATGGGCCCTGAGGGGAGGAAGAGGAAGGAATAGAACAGACAGAACGGGGGTATTTTGTGGGCAACTGAAGTGTTCTACAAATCTTACAATGATGGACACAGGCCATGTTAAATATCATCAAAATTTATAAAAGTGTATGGTCTAAAATGTAAACCATAATGTAAACCATTGACCATGGTTAGTAGCTATGTTTCACTATTTGTATATCAGTTGTAACAAATGTACCATCCACATATAAAATGGTATTAATATGGGAAGGGGAAAAAAGGGAAGGATGTTGGGTATATGGGAGTCCCTTGTATTCTGTATGTGACTTTATTGTGACCTAAAACTTCTTTGAAAACAAAATGAAAAAAAGTAAGACACTGGGGAATAAATGGAAGAAATTGTCACTGTACTTACAGGACAACAGATATTACAGTGATGAAAGGCAAAAATGCCGCCCAAAAATATAAATATTTTTCAATATTTTTTTAATATCTCAATTTTTTTTAATTTTATTTTTAATATTTTGAAATTTTTATGTATTTTATTTCTTATCTTTAAACCTATCATTATTATTTCATTTTCCTATTAATTGTATTTGGCTATTTTATTGGCTTCATTTTTGAAGAAGTTTTGGACCACAGAAGGATTACAGCTGGTCAGGGGAGGATGATTGGTGTGGGGCATCATTGATGGGGGATACATGGGAGGAAGTTCACCTGGACATACATATAAGGTATATAAATGTGTACAAATGTTCAAGGGGCATTGTCACAGTGGGTGGAGATTCACACAATAATCTAAGGAATATTGAATTCCCATCCTGGAGCGGTCTGCCACATTCTCTAATAGAACATCAACAATCCCCCAAGTACAGGGGCAATGACTAGTGAAGGAGGATGGTCCATTGATGGGCCCTTGATATTGATAACTATGCTTATTAGCCTTTGCTCTTGTAATTGAAACTTAGCCTAGTGTTTTAGGGTGCTAAAGAGTTACCTCCTGAAAGCCTCCTTGTTTCTCAAATGTGGCCTCTTTCTAAGCCAAACTCAGCATATATATGTATTACCTTTCCCCCAGTGTGGGACATGACTTCCAGGGATGAGCCTCCCTGGCACCAACTAGCAATGCAACTGGAAAACAACCTCGAATAAAAGGGGGGAAAGGTAAAGTGAGTTGGGAGGTCATCCCAGAGATAACACTTATGCATATCTCAGCAGGATGTCATAGACTGCCAAAGTAGACACTACCCCATATAGTGGGGCTCCTGAGGACTCCGGAGACACCCAGGTCCTATGATCAGGGCAGATAGCTCTGGAATTTGGTGCCTTGTCAGTGGGCCCCACTTTGGAGTTTGTCCTCCTGAGAGTGACAGAGTTGGACTCATTTATGGCTTCCCTACACATGGTTCATCTGCTCCTTCTATTTGAATCTATATTTGGTACTGGAGTTGGTAGGTGTACATCCAAGAGACTTAAATTTTTGGGCGGTCCATGTGCCAGCTGGGCCTTGAGCCTCACCAGAGTTGCTACTCCTACTCTCCAGTTCATTGGAATCACCCAGGAAAACTAACAAGGAGGTGAGGATGGACAACCACCATACCAAGGAAGTGAGAGAGCCTACAACTGCAAGCAAGAGAGTCCCATCCATTGGCTGTGTGGGATCAAAACCTTTTCTCAATTACAGGTGGATTGGACATCACCATCCCAGAATCCTCAGGATTGGGGAATGAACTATGAACTAGAGTGTACTTATTAGTGTTTTACTATAGACTTATTATGATTCTAACAATGTAAGAAATTATAGCATTGATGTTGAGGCAGTAGCCACTGGATGCTCTGAGGGCAAGGAGCGGGAAAAACAAGTGTAATACAGGGGCATTTTCGGGACTTGGGAATCATCCTGAATTGCATTGCAACAACAGATATAGGCCACCATATATCTTCCCATAACCTGCAGAATTGTGTGGGGCAGAGTGTAAACTACAATGTAAACTATAATCTGTGCTCAGTGGCAATGCTCCAAAATGCATTTATCAATTGCAATGAATGTACAACACTAATGAAGGACGTTGTTTCTGTGGGAAAATATGGGAGGTATGGGGAGCAGGACATATGGGAATCCTTATATTTTTTATGTAACATTTATGGAATCTAAGTATCTTTAAAAAATAAAAAATAAATTAAAAAAAAATAAAAGCATACAACAGCAGACTCAAAGTGATAGAAGAAAGAATAAGTGATACTGAAGATAGAACAGCTGAAATTGAAGAGAAAAGAATGGGAAAAAATTGAGCATGGGCTCAGGGAGTTGAATGACAACATGAAACACAACAACATATGTGTCATGGGAGTTCCAGAAGGAGAAGAGAAGGGAAAAGGAGCAGAAAGAGTACTTGAGGAAATAATAGCTTAAAATTTCCCAACTCTAATGAAAGAAATAAACTTACATGTCGAAGAAACACAGTATACCACAAACAGAATAAGTCCAAATAGACCTGCTCCAAGACACATACTACTCAGAATGTCAGACTTCTAAGATAAACACAAAATTGAGCAGCAAGGGAGAAACAAACTATCATAGACAGGGGCCCACAGTAAGAATGTGGATTTCTCATCAGAAACCATGCAGGTAAGAAGACAGTGGTATGATACAATTAGGATACTGAAAGAGAAATACTGCCAGCCAAGAATTCTTTATCAGCAAAATTGCCCTTCAAATATGAAGATGAGTATAAAATATTCACAAACAGAAACTAAAAGAGTTTATAAAATAGAATCCATCTTTTCAGATAATATTAAAGGAAGCCTTAGAACCTGAAATAAAAAGACAGGAGAGAGAGGACCGGAGGGGAGTATAAAAGAAAGAAAAGCAGAAAATATAACCAAAAGAATAAAAAGACAGACAAAAATAAGATAGGACATATGAAAATCAAAGAATAAAGTGTGAAATTTAATAATACATTTACAGTAATATCATTGAATGTGAATGGATTAAACTCCCCAATCAAAAGATACAGGCTGACAGAATGGATAAAAAACATGACCTATCTATATGTTGCTTACAGGAGACTTACCTTAGACCCAAGGATACAAACCAGCTGAAACTGAAAGGTTGGAAAAAGATAATCCACACAAATAGTAACCAAAAGTGAACAGTGATAACTATACTAGTTTCAGACAAAACAGACCTTAAATGCAAAAAAATCATAAGAAATACTGAAAGCCATTATATATTAATAAAAGCAGCAATACACCAGGAAGCTATAACAGTCATAAATATCTATGCACCTAACTGGGGTGCCCCAAAATACATGAGACAAATTCTTGAAAAACTGAAGGGAGACATAATCAACTCTACAATAATCATTGGATATGTCAATACACCACTCACATCATTAGATAGGACAACTAGACAGAAGATCAGCAAGGAAACAGACAACTTGAACAATATGATGAATGAGTTAGATCTAATAGGCATATATAGAACATTGCACCCAAACTCAGTGGGTCATACATTTTTCTCAAGTGTCCATTGATCTTTCTCCAGGATACACCACATGTTAGGTCACAATGCAGCTCTCATTAAATTTAAAAAGATTGAAATTATACAAAGCATGTTCACAGATCATAATGGAATGAAATTGGAAATCTATAATAGACAGAAAAGAGATAATTTGCAAATTTGTGGAGGCTAAACAACACACTCATAAATAATCAGTGGGTTAAAGAAGAAATTGGAAGTGTAATCAATAAATATATTGAGACAAATGAAAATGAGAACATAACTTATCAAAACTTATGGGATACAGAGAAGGCGGTCTTGAGAGGGAAATTTATAGCCCTAAACACCTATATTAAAAAGAAGAAAGAGGTAAAATCAAAGATCTAACTGAACAACTGGAGAAAATATAAAAGGAACAGCAAACCAATCCCAAAGCAAGCAGAAGGAAAGAAATAATAAAGATTAGAGCAGAAATAAATGAAAATGAAAACAACAACAACAAAAACAAAAACAGAAGAGAAAATTAACAAAACCAAAAGCTGGTTCTTTGAGAAGATCAATAAAATTGACAAACCCCTAACTTGACTAACAAAGAAAAAAAGGGAGAAGATGCAAATCAATACATTCAGAAATGAAAGGGGGGAAGTTACAATTGACCCCACAGAAATAAAAAGGATCATAGAGGATATTATGAGAAAATGTATACCAACAGACTAGATAACCTAGATGCAATGGACAAATTCCTAGAAATGCACAAACAATCCACACTGACACTACAAGAAATGCAAAACTTAACAAACCAATCACAATTAAGGAGATTGAATCCATCATCAAAAATCTTCCAACAAAGAAAAGTCCAGGACCAGATGCCTTCACAGGTGAATTCTACCAAGCATTTTGAAAAGAATTAACACCAAATCCTGTTTAAACTATTCCAAAAAATTGAAGAGGAGGGAAAATTACACACCGTATTTTATGAGGCCAGCATCACCCTAATACCAAAGCCAGGTAAAGACACTACAAGAAAAGAAAATTACAGACCAATCTCTCTAACGAACATAGATGCAAAAATTCTCAACAAAATACTTGCAAATCAAATCCAACAACATATCAAAATACTTATACATTGTGACCAAGTGGGATTTATTTCTGATATGCAAGGCTGGTTCAACATAAGAAAATCAATCAATGTAATACACCACATTAACAAATTGAAGGGGAAAAAAATACATGATCCTCTTAATAGATGCAGAAAAGGCATTTGACAAAATCTAGCATCCTCTCTTGATAAAAACATTTCAAAAGATAGGAGTAGAAGGAAAATTCCTCAATATGATAAAAGGCATGTATGAAAAACCCACCGCCAACTCAATGGGGAAAGTTTGAAAGCTTTCCCTCTAAGATCAGGAACAAGAAAGGATACCTACTGTCTCCATTGTTATTCAACATTGTGCTAGAAGTTCTAACTAGAACAATTAGACAAGAAAAAAAAAAATTAAAGGCATTCAAATAGTAAAAGGGGAAGTAAAACTCTCTATTTGCAGATGACATGATCCTATACTTAGAAAATTTTGAAATATCTACAACGAAGCTACTTGAACTATTAATGAGTTCAGCAAAGTGGCAGGATATAAGAACAACACACAAACATCACTAATGTTTTTGTACACTAGTATCAAACAATCTGAGGAGAAAATCAGGGAAAAAATTCCATTTACAATAGCAACAAAAAGACTGTAATACATAGGAATCAATTTAACCAAAGAAGTACAAGGCCTATATGCAGAAAACTATTAAAGAGTGCTAAAAGAAATCAGTGAAGACCTAAACACATGGAAAGACATTCTGTGTTCATGGATTGGAAGACTAAATACCGTGAAGATGTCCATCCTATCCAAACTGATTTATAGATTCAATGTAATACCAATCAAAATTTCAACAACCTACTTTACAGAAATAGAAAAGGAAATTATCAAATTCATTTGGAAGGGAAAGTGTACCTGAATAGCCAAAAACATTCTAAAAAAGAAGACTGACATGGAGGAATTTCAATGCCTGACCTTGAAGCATATTACAAAGCTACTGTGGTCAAAACAGCAAGGTACTTGCATAAAGATAGACACATTGATCAGTGGAATAGAATTGAGAGTCAGAAGTAAACCCTCAGCTCTACGGCCAACTGTAGACAAACCTACCAAGTCCATGTTAATGGGACAAAACAGCCTCTTTAACAAATGGTGCTGGGAGAAATGGATATCTATAACCAAAAGAATGAAAAAGGACCTCTATCTCACTCCCTATACAAGAATCAACTCAAAGTGGATCAAATACCTAAATATAAAAACCAGGACAATAAAACTACTAGAAGGAAATGTAGGGAAACATCCTGGAGACCTTGTGGTAGGTGGTGGCTACCTGGACCTTACACCCAAAGCACACGCAACAAAAGAAAAAAATACATAAATGGGATCTCCTCAAATTAAACACTTTTACATCTCACAGGACTTTGTCAAAAGGGTGAAAAGGCAGCTGACTCAGTGGGAGAAAAAAGGAAATCACATGTCTGGGCAAAAGACTTGAATAGACATTTGTCCAAAGAAGAAATACAAATGGCAAAAAAAAATATGAAAAAATGTTAAACATCTAGTGATTAAGGAAATGCAAATCAAAACTACAGTGAGATATCATTCCACTCCTATTAGAATGGCCACTATTTAAAAGGCAGAGAACTACAAGTGTTGGAGAGGATGTGGAGAGATAGGAACACTTATTCACTGTTGATGGGAATGCAGAATGATACAGCCATTGTAGAGGACTGTTTGGCAGTTCCTATAGAAGTTGAATATAGATATGTCACATGATCCTACAATGCCACTACTGGGTATATACCCAGAAGAACTGAGAGCCATGACACGAACAGACATCTGTGCACCGATGTTCACAGTGGCATTATTTACGATTGCCAAAATTTGGGAACAACCCAGGAGTCCATCAACCAATGAATGGATAAACAAACTGTGGTTTCTTCACATGATGGAATACTATGCAGCTGTAAGAAGAAACGAAGTTGTAAAGCATATGACATCATGGATAAACCTGGAGGACATTGTGGTGAGTGAAGCAAGCCACACACAAAAGGACAAATACTATATGATTGAGCTATTATGAAATAAAATAAATTGTGCAACATATTGTGTGATTCCATTTACATAAATGTAAATATAAATCTTCAACTTATGAAGATGAAATTAGGTTAGTGGTTATGTATGGCTAGGGAAGGAATACTAAGGGGTGTGGAGGTTTTCTTTTTGGAATAATGAAATTGTTCTAAAATTTTTTGTGGTAATGAACATACAACATTGTGATTATACTAAAAACCATTGATTATACACTGTGGATATAGCATGTGGTTTGTGAATATATCTCAATAAAACTGCTTAATAAATTTAAAATGACATGAAAATGGCATTATTTAATATAATTCACTGTCACTTTTTGAAAGACTTGACCTAAATTAATTTATTTAATCCTTAGAACAATCCTATGATATAAAACATTTATCATCTTTATTTTACAAAGAGGAAAGTGACACAAGAACAGGACAAGAAACTGGTGTAATTGGTAAGCGAGAAAACCAGGATTTGAATGTAGGCAGACTAGCTCTTTGAGGCAGGAAGGAGGTTTAAGGAGAGGAAACTGAGGAAGATCAGTAAATGAAATAAGATAGAACAATGTGCCAGAAGCAGGGTGAAGAAGTGTTTCAAGAAGGATAAAGTGGCCAATTATGTCCAATGTACTGCAGTCTTTACCATAAGGTAAAAACAGAGAATAGGATAGAATTGTAAAATGGAAGCCACTAGGGGTCTCCACAACAGCAGGTAAGAGGAACAAAAGCTTAATGAGAACTGATTAAAGAGAGAATGTGAGGTGAAAATGTAGACGCTAATAGACATTTCTTTGGAAAGGTGTTCTAGAAGGTTTTATTCCTATAGAATATACTTCTAAGCATCTTCCCTGGAACAGTTTGTAGCATGTTGGTGCTGAGAGTATATGGGTTCGGGTTCAGGTAGGTTTATAGATTTGTTGGTGGGAAGGTGTGTAGTTCTCTTCTGATTGCTTCCATTTTCTTAGTGAAATAAGAAGAAAGCTCATCAGATAAGGTAGAGTAGTGGGAAGGGAATGTTTTGTGAGGAGAGAAGAAAATGTATGAGCAAAATAGAAGGAAAATGTTGTTGGGCAAAACAGAAGATCAATTTGAGATATGAGCTAAGGGTCAGCATGGCTCTCCATCTTTCTCCAGCTTTATTCAAATCCCTGAGCTCTGAGAGATGGAATTGGTCCAGACAGAGTGCAAGGGGGCTAGAGTATATGCCAGGAAATATCATAGTGATGGGCTATAGAAACCAGGAGGTGAGAACACAAGGAGGTTCAAGAAGAGGCAAGAAACTATATTGCCAGAAAAATGTCAAGCCTTGGAAATAAGGGCCTGTGACTTCTCAACCTGTAAATAATTGCCAGGGCCCCAAATCCAAAGGAAGGTGGCTGTGAACAGGGGAAACTTGTTGCCAGTTTCCAGGAGTGGGTCCTATTTTACACACATTCTTCTGGACTGAAAATTAACAGCAGAGTAAATTAGTCACTCTCAGTCTCTTCTGGACAATAAGCTATAGGCTCGCCCTAGTGTGGCAAGTACAGCCACACCAAGGGTATGCAAAAATACAAAGAGTTGTGTATACAGTACATGGGAACAACCATAAGCTCTGCGGATGTGACTTTTGTTTTGGATAACCTCAAAAGAACTCTAGGTCTCACAGCATGAATCCCTCAAAGTCTGCTTGGGCCCCAGCCAAATGCAGATTTTGGTGCCTTCCCAACCTTCTTGGTATAAAGTTAATTCTATTACCAGGGTCCTGGGACAGCTTAGTTTTGTTGGAAGTCCTATTGTGGGACAGCCTATGATGCTAAGTCAAATGCTGGACCATTCTGAATGCCTCCAGGAACCATCCCTGGAAGAGGACAAACTGGGCAGGCATTTGAATGTAGAGCTGTAATTAGTAGCAGGAGAAAATTAAAAAACACTAAAAGCACACGTAAAGCAGAAACTTTAAGTAAGCAGCAGATACATCACAGAGTAAAGCTAAATAGTGTAAAGAAGGTGGTAATTAGGCAGAAGTAGTGAAATCAGAGAGAACCTAGCAGAGCATTAAAGAACTGCTAATGAAGGCCCCATGAAATATCCTCTTCCCCAGACCTGCATTGAATCCTAAATGACTCTTCCTTCTAGTGAAGCCTCTGTCAGCCTAGGGTGAAGCTTGACTTCTGTTTCCTTTGCATAACCAAGCTGTTCTTGCTCTTTGCCTTATGGTCACACATACAAACTTTTAATAAACCTCCATATTGTTGCAGATGGCCTGATGTTCTTACAAGCAAATATCCTAAATATGCACTTACTCTGTAATTAGAATGGCTTCCATCTTCCCATTAACGTGAATAACTAGCAAGTAGAGAGAGGACTCCGAGGTTTTAAATGAACCTGTGTTTCTGAATTAGAGTTCAGACAATGAATGATGCATGACAAACCTTCCCAATTTCTTTCTGCCCTGCAGGTTTGCTCAGTATCTTATCTTACAAAAACCACTGATTGTTTTCTTTATCTAGTTTCAATGGCTTCATGGGTGATATTCTTCACAGATCTTAACATTAATTTATCTACAGATCTATGCTTCTGTGTGGTAGAATCGAATATTTTACTAAAATGCCTTTCCCTGTGCTCATATGTAAACTATGCAGACTCTATTAGATCCTAAATCTGTTGTAGTCCCCTGAATTTGGTAGGACCAGGCAGGAGTGAGGGCAGAAATCTTCAAATGAGTGCTTACTCACACTGAACTAACATTCACCTCATATATCTCACCGGCATTGGACATTTAGCCCCTTAAGAAGGAATTCCTTGGGCTCCTGAAGAGCCATGCCAAGCACCAGCACACAGTCAAGATTCACTATCATTTCCAGACTTCCATATCCCCAGTCACCTTCTCTTTCAGTCACAAAGTAGGGGCATAGGAAATACCCTAAGGCATCCCATCTTCTATACCCATTTGTGTCAAATGTCTGATAAGACCCACTCCTACTAAAACTTTATTCTGAAAACTACCTTATTGCTATCAAATAGTCAAGAGCCTCCTGCCCTCTTAGCAAAGGGCATTGGCACATTTTTGTATATTTACGAAGCCTAGGTTCATCTATGCATAGCTCATTTTGGCCTAGCTGCTTCTACACCTTCACAACCAGGGATTCATAGAGGATCTTAGGAATAGTTATAAATCATTCTTTAATACAGAAACTCAAATTATTTATGTCTTGCAAGCCAGTCCCTCCAGAATGCTCCCTCTACAGTCTGGTGTATTGTGATTTTTATGTGATGCATCTCAGCTTTAACACAGCTCACATTCCACTCGTGAAAGCAAAGTACAGTGAGCCCGGCTCACCACACCTCCTTTAATTGCTCCTTCCATTACCTAGATGCTGAGAAGCTTTAAAATTAAAGCTGCAGCAGGTAAGGGAAAAGGTGCATGTCATACATTTCTATTCTCCTATCCACCTTTTATCTCATTCCTGAATGTTTTAAATTTCAGTGATTTTAATGAGAGTTGAAATGAATAAGACTCTAATGACTTTATCAATCTCCATTTATATTAGACAAGTATACAATCCAATTTACATAAATATGATACTTTCTTTAAAAAGGAAACACTAATGTATCATACTAAAGAGAATATCTTATAAGAGGTATTTTAGTTTAATATACTCAACTCTGAAACACTTCATCTGAAATTATCTGAAATCATCAGGTACTCTCTATTTTAGGGGTAAGAGAGTTTCTGAAATGTTGAAGCAAAAAAATTATAAAAGTAGGGGACACATCTGCCTACTCTACATTCATATTTTTGAAATCTGCATTTATCAACACAAAGTATACTTTCTTGCTTTTCAAAATCAGATATTAGTTCTCAGAAGACTTTAAACAATTATTAAGAAGTGATTTAAATTTTAAATATACAGAGTATTAATATATGCATTGAATATAATTATCAGCAATAATCAGGTCAGATACACAAAGTAAATAATTCGGTCTCCTTATATTTAGATCACGGTGCAGTATAATTCAGGCTTGAGATTTTAATTAAAACAAGCCCTCAAGTGTAAATTGTAATTCGTATATTTTTAAATAATTGGAATATAAAAGCCACTGAGTGCCAGTAATCCAACTGAAGGGATTCAAATTCAACTTCATGTCAAGTCCTTTGAAAGGCATCCATGCCTAGCTCTGATAAACCACACATGCTGAACCAAAATAATGCCAATCTTCCCTTTCAATTTATGTAATTTCATTAAATTGTATTGTCTATAGGTGCCAATCAAATTGTCAAAAATCCCTTCATTGCCTTATTTAATATCTATCTGTCATGTTTCAAAGTGATTCCAACTCCAGGCTGGATCACTTACTATCACCAATATCCAGAATATTTACTGAAGTCTTCAAAATCCTTTACTCTCTTGCTTATAATTTCCATGGCCAACACTGCAAGAGAGTTTTCCTGTTGAAAAGTGTCAAAGTCAATAAGTGCTGTCAAATTCCTGTTCTTAAAGAAAGTGAGCTATCAGCCTTGTTGCTATAGGTGATAATTTCAAAGTGAAAAAGTAGTGAAAGATTTGAAGTGACAATGGAAAATATGTTCCCTTTGCCTCTAACAGCTGCACTTTTATTGATGCATGTAAGAAACATAATAGTACATGTACTTTGAACTAAAAGGGAAAAAATGCTCCAAATTCAAGGTCAATTTGAATTGGTGAACATCTCAGGCACTGTCTTACCAACAACCACACATTTTTCCCAGGACATGCCACTGTCTCTACCACTACCTCATCCAGATGGCTACCTTAGGACATGACATATTCTTACCTGACCCCACCTCTTGAACCCAGGTGATTGGCCCAAGAGTATACCTGATTCATGCTGGTCCGAGTAAAGCTTTTCCCTGGGATTATTTTGGACTGAAACTGAGAAAAAAAAGCCAGCCCTTTATGTTGATGGAAGATATAACATGGAAAATCTCATGTGTTCTTAGTGCCCCATATTCAACTCCCTGGGGAGAAAACTAGAAATTATAGTAGTGACATACAGAACATCAGAGAGAAGAGAGATTATAACTTGGTGGCATCCAAATCCCTGGTTCCATCTGCTTCTGAGGACCAGCTACTTCTCTGAAGTTTGGTTGCTCAGTTCTTCCCTGGGTTCTGGGTGGTAATTTTGTGTTGTATTATGGCCAGTTACAACCCAAAGAGCCCAAATACATATGCATGTGTGAGTTACAAAATATGTATTATGTAATTTCAATGATTCTGCATCCAAGTTAAATGTGTTTTTATTTGCATTTAAAACTGGTAATCCACAATATGAAGATGAATAGTAAAATTCATGCTGATAATTTAAAATTGTAATTTTTTTTTCCACTTGCAATGACATTAAATAAATTTAAAAAAAAATTTTTTTTAGGAGGAACCAAGGATTGAACCCAGGACCTCGTACATGGGAAGCAGGAGCTCAGCCACTGAGCTACATCCATTCTCCAAATAAATAAATTTAAAAAACACCATGATGTCAAGAGAAAGTGTGGAATAAAGGGAAAATCTTTATACTTCCATGCCCTTACTGGCATTTTTTTCCTGCTCTTTGAACAAGGAGCCTTATATATTCCTTTTTCACTGGACTCCACAAATTATAGGAGGTTAAAAGCACATTCCTCTTTGTGGCCATGACTCAGGAGAGTCCCCAGCTCCCACCCTCTCCTGCCCATTAGAGTTGAGCCTTCTTTTCTCAGTATTCCATACAGTGAGATTCTTAAAACAGGTGAGATTTACTTCTCCTTGGCTTATTTTCTGTTCCAATAGTTTTATCTTTCTTAGAGAAACACAGATTAAAGTCTAGTTTAGCGCTAGAATTTAAAATATTATGTCTCATTCATGCTGATTAACCAAACTATCTTTATTTATCCAAGGCAGAAAATTGTAAATGAAAATGTACTCAATAGCTAAACTCAGGCAAATTCACTTTGACCCTTATTTTGCTTTTATTTAAAATACAATATTGTTTTGGAAACTTCCTATATTTCCTTTTCCTTCATAACCTATACTTTGTATCTTTTCAATGTAAACATGAGGAGAATTTAATGATAGTTGAAGCAATTAACTTGCTTTCAATATAATCTTTAACCAAACAATTCAAATAAGGCTGACATTGAAAAGGAACTCAACAATTTGCATCTCTGAAATCAAAAGTTCATAGGTTCTGCTGGGCAGAAAGTATGCTAATTGGCTTATTAATGTTTTGAGGAACACTTTCCCTTCATTCCACAGTCAGAGGCCCTGACCTGTCACTTGTTCTTAGTCAAAGAAGTAAATCCCAATGTGGTACCTAATTTCTGCTAGGCATATAGGGATAATGCCTATGATAGACCTTACATGAAGGAAAATTTGAATTACATATTGAGTTCTCACTCTGGTAGTCAGCAAATTCTGCCTCACTAGTGGAGAGTCCCTCTCTGCAGAAGCCTCTCTAAAGAACAAAATGCCTTCTGAGTCCAAGAAGTGGAACAACTTGGGTGCTGGTTAAAAATTGCAAGATTTTTACAATTGAACAGAACCCTTTTCTGGAGACTGGCATCATCTCAACACTACCTTAGATATCTCCAAAACCATCTTTGCCTCTCCACCATGACACAGACAAGACTGTCCTGCTTTTCTTGACTTAAGACTCAATTTTGAATAACTTCACTCAGGGTAACACTCTCTGCTTTTAGTGAAATGCCATGCAAAGGACCATAATCAGAGTGGTAGGCCTGCAGGTTCTATCATTCCAGACTCACACAGATAGAGTGTCAGCAATAATAGCAAAGGTTATTTTCATTACTTAATGAGAATTTTTCACAACCCTGAGATCATGCAGATGCATTCCATTCAATGCTTGTGGCTATATCCCTTCTGCTTTGCTTTTTTGTTGTTGTTGTTTTTAACTAAAACAAAACACACACATTCATTCTGCTGAACCTGGATTTTCTGGAGGGTTTTTTCCCCCTATATGATATATATATACACACACACACACTATTTTCTTCAAACTGCCTCATCTAGTTTCTGTGTATGCCTATAAAATGTTATAGCAAATGGTGGGTATTTATTAATTTATTAAATTCAGGAACCTTCAACATGTAAACATCTTGGCCTAAATAAACTAATAAATATTTTAGTAATGGATTTGGGGAGCTAGTTCAAATGCAAATATCACTAAAGTCTCAGTTTCTCTGATAGGATTTGATGATATGAAAGCAAATTATAAAGAAATATTCCATATATGTAACATAATGACTCCTTGTTATTAAATGTAACTATTTAAAATTACTTGGAGAATAATTTGAGACGTAATATATTCCATACAACAATAACACCATTATTCAAATTAAACAGCATTGAATCTTTTTTTTTTTTTTAATGCTACCAGGTTTGGTTAATTGGAAATCCATATGGAAAACAAAATATACGTATTTCAAACTATAAAAAAATAAGTTCTAGGTGGATTGTAAATCTAAATGTAAAAGTTAAGACAATAAAATATTTCAAAGGAAACATAGGAGGACACATTCACGTTTTCCAAACAGACCTATATGAAATATATATACACAAATTAAAATTGAGAACTTCTGTTCATCAAACAACAACAACAACAACTATTAAGTAAAAAGGCAACCCACATAATGGGAGATGATAGATATAACACATTTATTCAGTAAAGAGCCTATATCCAAAATATATAAAGAACTATAAATCAAAACCAAAAAACAATTTGGTAGAAAATGGGTAAAATGACATAAACAGGCACTTCACAAAAGAGGCTAATATATATGAAAAAGTGGATAACTTGATCATTGCATCATGATAATGCAAATTAAAAGCACAATGCAATACCACTAAATACCCTCAAGAAAAAAAATATCCAGTTTTGGCAAGGATATGGAGTACCCAAAACTCTCATACTATGTTGGTGGGAGGGTAAATGGAGACACACACTTTGGTAAACTATCTGATAGTATCGATTAAGGTTGACCATATGTCCACCCTATGACCCTACAATTCGACTTCTAAGTATACCCTCAAAAGATATGTGTGCATATTGTCACTAAAAGACACAAAAAAGAATGTTCATAGTAACACTATTAATAATAGCCGAAAATGGGAATGAGCCAAATGTCCATCACAAATGGAATGGAAAGTAAGTAGTGGTATATGGACATAATAGTACACTAGACAGTTTTGCTCTTCAATGATACCTTTCAGAAGCAACCACAACTATGCACAATGATATAGACAAATCTCAAAACATAATTACAAGTAAAAGAAGCCAGACACAAAAGAGTAAATGCTGAATTCCTGTATATCAAGTTCATGATTGTTTCTTGATTGGGGTGTTAGTTTACATGGATGTGTTCATTTTGATAAAATTTCACCAAATATTACACCTATAATTTATGCACTTCTCTATATGCATATTAGATTTCAATTTAAACATTTACAAAAAACCCTCTACCACCTGGAAAGTATATATATTCTTAGCAGAACATTTTAACACTTTGCTGAGTCATATTATATAACATCATCACTATCTAAAAAAAGAGGTGACTGTACATGTGTGTGTGTGTGTGTGTGTGTGTGTGTGTGTGTTTGGGAGAGAGTTGCCTTTCTGTGGGTCTCAGCATAAGACATAAGAGTCATTACCCTCAATTCATATTGCTAATTCAAGTGAATCAAACATTTAAACTATTTTTATCTGCCTTCCTTATA
>JAQZBX010054041.1:0-18741 GCA_029593785.1 Cabassous unicinctus | reverse complement strand
CCCTTCCAGGCATTCGGGAATGTACTGCACAGACACGCATCATCAGGGAAGGCATTCCTTCTCATCAACAATCCACCATGATCTTGGTCCACCATGTATTTGGGTTCAGAATATGCTAATAATTTCTTCAGATTTACCCCTAACGCCAAGTTTTTTTCCCTGCTCTTCCATGAATTTACATTCGATATCCATACATAAATTTACTTATTTGACTTCAATTTCTATTACCTAATTGATAGGTTTCCTACGTCAATACAATATAATCTCCTTACCATGCTTACACACATTAAAATTTTTAAATTAGTCATGGCAGGAAACCACTAGTTCCTGCACCTGTGGCTCCACACCCATCTGCTGTGTTTAAGTCTCAAAGAACTCACAGGCAAAATTGAACTGGTGGTGGTTTGCTGCCATTCTATGTTTCTTCCTAAGTGACTCAAATTTTGAGCCTTGGTAGAATAAGGAAGAAGGTTGAATGTTTCCTTGGCCTCTCAGGACACTTTTCTAAGGGTGTGTTGTCAAGTCAACCAGAATTCTGTTTTCCTCTTGGAGGTCCTCAATTCTACCTTAGAGACCTGTGGTTGCTCCCAGGAGCTCCTGGCAGAGTTCAGGGAAGCAGTGGCTCAGCCGAGTTAGACTAGACTATAGTGCTTTTAGTACTTCTTGACTTTTAAATTGATTTCTTCTAATGCATTTTGGTACTAGCAGACTATTCTACTGGTTAGTTACCCATTTAAGCCAAGGCATGAAGCAAAAGAGCTGAAACCTCTGCTCTCTAGAGGACCAGGAGGTATCTGCATGGCATAGGCCCACTTTGGTATGCTAGGTCCATGGTTTTGATCATGCTCTTGAGCACAGCAGAGCTTTACCAGTCCCTGGAATTTTAGCTGTCTTGTCTTACTTGTTTACTTTACATTCACAAAACCTGACCCTCTTAGAAAAGGGAGAAAAGTCTCTTTAGCTATATTAAAGAAGCAGAAAATTGTTACTTGGGAAAAATGAAAGGAAGAAAGTGACTAGGGTCTGATGTTCATTATGGGAGGAAAGGGGGTGGTGAGGCCCTGCTATTTAAACTGGCAATAGTGCAGTTTAAGCTCAGGTCAGTTTTAGAGCCTCTGAGCTCTCCTTCTGCAAATCCAGCCTGACTAAGCCCTAGCTACCCCTAAACCATCTGGATGGGAGGACTGCTCAAGTCCACTGTTATACTCCTGTTTAGGAAACAGTCATGACTGTCACCCCTAACCAAAGGGCTGGTTAAATTACCTTTCTCTCTTTGTTTTCCAGCTCTTTACTTCCCCAGGCCCCTACACTTTCCTGCCCTGCCAAATCTGCATTCAGGAGCTGCTTTCATGACTCACAACCTTAGGCTTGAGATGGTTGTCTGCAGTGGTCAATTCCTTGAGCACCTCCCTCTGCACATGACTCTGCAGAGGCAGAATGCTGATTGAGCTGCTTGTCTCCCATGAGTGCTTTATTTGGGCAGAATGTGTCCTCTACCACCCTGGTCTGCCCCGCTCTGTAGGGGTATTCTCTACTGCCTGCTAAAAGCTGCATGGAAAGGGACCCCCTCACCACCATGTCCATAAAAGAGAACAGGGAAAGGTCATAAACAAAGACAGACTCGTAGTTTATATTGTTTGCTTGGTTTTTAAAAATAAATGCACTTTACATTTTTGAAAAAAGTAGTTATGGATGACATGATGATAAAACAGGATGTTTCATGCAGGGTAACTGGCCCAGAAGGGTTCATGTAAAATGTGAGATATGGAAATGTCTTCTTTGTGTAGGGGATAGTTGGCCTCATGAATGAATAGAGCTGGGGGCTGGCATTCAAAGTTCAAAGAAGAGCACTTCTTTGGATTGGCTCTTATGGATTGGCTGTTTAAGAAATACTGATGAAACAGCATGCAAAAGCAGATGGGGCCTGATCTGAGAGGAACATTAATTGTATGAAAGTTTGTGGTTTAGTTAAGTACTGTGAGAGTCCATGGAATAAGAGTTAGAATTAATTCTTGATTTTAGGAGATCTTTTCTAGGTGATTTTACATGCAATAATTCTCTGAGGATGCAGAAACTGTTAAAGCCATTTTGTTTCAGTGCCAGCTAGGAAAATAGCTCTTCTAGCCTCTCCTTCTCTGAAATCATAAAATGATTTTAAAATGAAAGAACTTAACCTGTGAAAGTTTACACAAGGTCACATAATCAACTAAGATCTTCTTGGTATCCCAGATTTGCTGCATATGAGAATCAAGTGGAAACTGGTTGAAAATATGAATCTTGAGCCAAATCTGGACAAACTGGTCAGAAATTCCAGAATTGGGTTTAGGAATCTGTTTTGAGCAAAGTCACCATAATTACAGTCTATTTGCACAAGTCCGTGACTGGGAATTTAAAAAATAATGTTGCAACACACAAGCTGTTCCAATAACAATGTTTTTAAGATGATTTCATGAAAATTAATTGAGATATATAGAGCATAACATGATGATCATTATAATTATCCTAATATTAAAGTAATGACAACCAGGCTAAGGATTAAAAAAAATGACTATGTGATCTGGAAATTAAACATATATATCTGGAAAAATTACATAGATGTAAGTGGACACTACTCAGCTCTTAAGCAAAAAACAGCAGAAAGAGGGCAGGGGCCTACCTGAGTGAAATATTTTGGGAATCCACTGAGCAGGAGGCTGCAGGGCATCATTTAGGAGGGAGCTGGGCAAAGAGATTAAAAAAAAAAAGCCCAAGGGAAAACCATGAGTTTCTCACCCCTGTGGCCCTATTTACCCTCGAGACAAATAGCATTCTCAGAACCACTGGGTGTCACCAGCCAGCTGAGTGGGAGAGAACATTCCTTGGGATGAAGAGGGGCCCAGCAAAGTGTGGAGAGTGGTTTCCTTTTTATGTGTTAGGCCACCTGAGCCTCCTTTGAATCTCAGGGAGGATGCTATCCAGCACTGAGGTGGCCCTGGGAAAAGGGGAGGGACAATGTACTTAGGGAGGTTCTTTTTGCTTCTCTCTACCCTGCCTGGGAGAGAGGGGGGCCAGAAACAGGCACCTAACTGTCCAGCCCCTGAAAACTGTTAGAAGTCTATCTTGCCTAAGGGAAACGGGGGCAGGAAAAGTGAAATAAGGTTTCAAAAGCTTATTTAGTGTATAGAGCTACTGTAGTGCAGTGGGGGAATTCCTGTCTTATATGTAGAAATTTGCAGTTTGATTCCTGGTACCTCCTAAGAGAAGGGATCCAGGGAAAGATAAGACAAACAGCTGTCATCTTATGATAGGGAACTTATAGACTGAGTTTCTATTGCTTTGTTTTATGGTTTATTAGATTTAGTTTCTTTTTCCTTTATTTTATTCACTAAAACTGGATACTTCACCTGCAGAAGGCAAGCTGCAAGATGGTTAATTGATGAGCACCAGCAGACTGAGAAGTTCCCTAGGGGCCTAAGAGAGAAGGCTGTTTTTCCTGAGTTGTTTCATTGTTGCTCTTTTGTTTCTTGTTTGTTCATTCCCCTTTCTTTGTTGCTTTTTCTCTTTTACTTCTTTTTTCAACCTACTTAATTTCTTTTCTTCCCTTTAGCTTCCTGTCTTCTGACTTCTATTGCTGTTTTTCATTCTACCACTTCTTGTTTGTTCTTCAATTTTATCTCTCTCTCTCTTTCTTCTTTTTTTTTTCTTCTATTCTCTTCTCATCTGTCCTTCCTTTTAATTCATTCTTTTATTCTCTCTATTTTGTTTCTTGTTTTATTTTATTTTTTCTATTTTTCTGTTTGGCTTTTTAATTCATTCTATTTTTTTCTCTTTTTTATTTCTTGTTTTATTTTTTTCTATTCCTCTCTCCAGACTTTTAATTCATTCTATTTTTCCCTCTATTTTCTTTTTTCTTTTATTTTTTTCTATTCCACTTCTTTTATACTTATTGCTTTGTATTTTTTATTAGTTTTTGCTCATGTTACTTAGTTTCCTAGCTCTCATATAGGTCCTCTTCTACCTTCTCGGTATTATTATTACAATTATTCTTTTTCTATTATTATCTCTTTCCTTTTCTCTAGTCCTAATTTTTTTTCCAAGGGAACACAGACAGCTGCAAATTTATAGAATAAGAGGAACCAAGTATCAAAAATTAACCTTACCATACACAAAAAAACAACAAAATAAGACCTTAGAGAACAACGAGAAGCTAAGCAACCAAATAAGACCAACAAGATAAGCAGATGCCTAGACACCAACAAAAATTAACAAGTCATACTAAGAAACAGGAAGACATGGTCCAATGAACAAACTAAAAAACAGGATCAGATGCAGAATGTGTAACTAATCAAGGCTGTCCAAACAAATATCATAAATCAACTTAATGAAGTGAAGAAAGAGATAAAGGATATTAAGAAGACACTGAGAGAACATACTGAAGAAACTGTAAACATTCATAAAAAGATAAGGGACCTGATGGTGATGAATGGCACAATTCAAGAAATAAAAAATACACTGGAAACACATAACAGCAGATTTGAACAGGCAAAGGAAAGAATCAGCAATGCAGAAAACAGTACAGCTGAAATCAGACAGATAGTAAAACAGATAGATAAAAAGATAGAAAAAATCCAGCAGGAATTTAGGAAGCTGAATGACAATATGAATTGCACAAACATAGGCATTATATATAACCCAGAGGGAGAAGACAAGGAAAAATGGGGAGAAGGAATATTGTAGGAAATAATAGCTAAAAATTTCCCAACTCTATTGAGGGACATGGACATACATGTCCAGGAAGCACAGCACACTCCAAACAGGATAAATTCTAACAAGCCTACCCCAAGACATGTACTTGTCAAATTGTCCAGTGCTCAAGACAAAGGGAGAATACTGAAAGCAGCAAGAGAAAAGAGATCCATCATATACAAGGGAAGATGGATAAGATTAAGTTCTGATTTCTCATCTCAAACCATGAAGGCAAGAAAGCAGAGGTGTGACATAGTTACGATGCTAAAAGAAAACTTAGAGACAAGAATTCTCTATCCAGAAAAGCTGGCATTCAAAAATGAAGGAGAGTTCAAAATATTCACAGATAAAGAGAAAATAAGAGAGTTTGTCAATAAGAAACCTACCCTTTGGAAAATACTAAAAGGGAATTTTAAAGGGAAAAAAAAAACAGGAGAGAGGGAGCTTGAGGAGAGTGTAAGAATAGCTAAAAAGATAAAAAGAGAAATAAAAACAAGATATGGCATACATGAACCTAAAGAAAATGTGGCTAATGTAAGAAATTCTTGGACAGTAATAACATGGAACGTTAATGGATTAAACTTTCCAATCAAGAGACAGAGATGGCCCAAATGGATAAGGAAACATGATCCATCTATATGCTGTCTACAAGAAACTCACCTTAGACCCAGAGATGCAGGGGAGCAGAAAGTCAAAGTTTGGAAAACAATTTTAGATGCAAACAAAAATCAGAAATGGGCAGGTGTAGTGATACTAATATCAAACAAAATAGACTTTAAATGAAAAACTATTGTAAGAGACAAGAAAAGACACTAGATATTAATAAATGGGGTAACTTATGAAGAAGAAAGAAAAATCATAAACATTTATGGACCTAATCAGGGCTCCTCAAAATACATGAGACCAACACTGGAAAAACTAAGTGGAGAAATAGATGCCTCTGCAATTAGAGTGGGGCACTTTTATACACCATTATCTCCATTAGACAGAACATCTCAATAGAGAACCAATAAAGAACAGAATTGGCTTTGAAGATGGTCTGGATATCCTCCTGGTTTACATGACCATGTTCTCTGACACTGAAGGAATTCTGGGTACCAATCTTGGGAAAATATGGAAGTGAGCTGAGGACATCCCAAGCAGACTTTGACCAAAAGGGGTAATTGAATACAAAGATTTTATAGCTCAGAGATTTCAAAGTTAGTTGGGAGGTCATTTTAGAGGTTTCTTTGACACATGTCTCTGAAGGATCTCACTGACTGCCACAATATAAAGTGTCTCAAGCAGGGGTGGTGCTGGGGGCACTAAAGGCATCTGGACCATTTGGGCAGGGCAGACAAACCCAGGAAATCAGCACCCTATCAGTGGGCTTTATCTTAAATTACATGTTAACTTATCTCTCCAATATAACAGAGTTAGACTCATTTATAACTTCCTTACACAAGGTAATTCTATCCCATTTATTTGAACCTATAATTAGCACTATACCCATTAAATATCTGTCCCAAGTCTTAAATCTTCCAGATTTTCTTATGCCGGTTGAGCCTGAATCTCAACAAATTTGCAGCCTACACCCACTCTCCATTTTATCGGTCTCACCCAAGACAACTAGCAAAATGATGATGATGTACAATCCCCATCCAAAAAAAAAAAAAAAATCACACAGTATCTACAACTGCAAGCAAGACAATTCCATCCATCTCCCTAATATGGGATCTAAGCCTTATCTGATCAGAAGCAGAAGAAGAGGCATCACCATCCCCAAATCCTCAAGATTGAGGAATGAAGAAATGTAAAGAGGGAATGCAACTATGGACCAAAGGAGACTTATTATTATTCTAGTAATGGAAGAACTTGTGAGATTGATATGAAGATAGTGGTCACCCAAGGTTCTGAGAGGAGGAAGAGGGAAAAATAGTTGTAACATGCGGCATTTATGAGACATTGGAATTGTTCTAAATGACATTGCAATGATGGATATAGGCCATTATATATTTTTTCAAACCTATGAAATTTTCAGTTGCAATGTGTAAACCATAATGTAAACTATAGACCATGATTAGTAACAATGCTTCAATACTAGTTTGTAAATTGTAACCAAATACCACACTAATTAAAGATGTTATAAACAAAGAAAAATGTGAGAGTGGAAGGGGTTAGGGTATATGTGAAACCCCTATATAATTTTAATATGGCAATTTGTTTATTCTTTACACTTTTACATGCACATCTTTTTAATTGATGTAACACACATAAGTAAAAGCACAAAAAATAATCTATGTATAATGACTTTTCACAAAGGCACCCATAAAACAAACCCACAGATTGAGAAATAAAACATTATAAACATTTCCAGCAACCCTTTAGGCTCTCTCTCAAGAGTCATCACTCTCTTTACTTCTAACACTATAGACTAGTTTTAACTAATTTTAGTGTTATATGAATGTAAGCACATATGTAGTATTTAAGTCTGGCTTCTCTTGCTCTATGTTATGCCATTCATCCATGTCTTTGCAGATCACAAGCCTACTGACCATAAAAAGATTTTTTAGTCTGTGCAATACAATTAATTTTTAAACTAATTTTATTGATACATATAAATAAAGCATACAATCCATCCAAAGGATACAATCAATGGTATTTGGTATATTCAAATAGTTGTTCATTCATTACATCCGTCATTATTAGAGCATTTTCATTATTTCCATAATAATAATTTTAAAAATCAGACAAAATTTTTCACCTCTCAATCTCTCTATGCTTCCCCTGTTGTACATAGGTGCTATTTCTGGTTATTAAAGCTAATTTACTTGTTTATTTATTTTTAAGCAGTTTTATTGAAATATATTCACATACCATATGAACTGTCCAAATTGTATAATCAATGACTTTTGGTATAGACACAACGTTGTGCTTTCATCACCACAAAAATTGTATAACAATTTCATTACTCCAAAAAAAAAACCCACACCCGTTATCAGTTACCTGTCAACCCATCTATCCTTCCCCATCCATACATAACCACTAATCTAATTTCATCTTTATAACTTGATTTATATCTACATTTTTTATAAATGGAATCATACAACATAAACTATATCTTTTTTTTCACTTAGCATCAATTTTTTGTCTGATATTATCATTTTGTAGTATTAGCATACATTAGTTCAGCTTCAAAAGAAAGTGGTCTTATATATGCAATTTTACCCATATTAATATTACACATATGTTTTTACTATGCTATACAGTCCCATGTTATATTTCTTATCTTTCATTTTACTAATATTCATGACCTTAGCCTTGCCATTTAAACCACTCTCATACTCATATAATAGTACTGCTGGTTACACAAATTATATTGTACATTCACCTTTCCTATTTATTTCCAAAGATTAAAACACATCTTTTTTACAAATTCTGCACAAGTTAACCTTTAGTTTTCCATTCTCTAACCTCAATCTATTTTCTGGTGACCATATTCAAGTTATTAAGTAGATGAGATTACAGAATATATTTAGTTCATAGTAGCACAATCATACACTGATTGCCCTTTTGTGTCTGACTTGTTTCATGCAACATAATGTCTTTAAAAATAAAAAAAAAAATTAAAAAGACAGAGAACTACAAGGGTTGGAGAGGATGAGGCAAGATGGGAAAACTTATTCACTGTTGATGTGAATGTGAATTGTAAAGTCACTGTCGAGGACTGTCTGGCAGTTCCTACAGAAGCTGAATATAGATTTGCTTCATGACTTAGCAATATCATTACTGGGTATACCCAGAAGAACTGAGAGCAGTGACACCAACAGAAATCTGCATACTAATGCTCATAGCGGCATTATTCATAATTGCCAAAAGATGGAAACAACCCAGATGCCCATCAACCGAAGAATGGATAAACAATTTGTGTTGTATATACCCTATATTTCGATGTAAATTTTCTGTAATCTAAAACTTCTTTAAAAATAAATTTTAAAATAATGGGAGAAATAAGAACTGACTATACAGTAATGACATTGAGTGTTAATGGATTAAACTTCCCAATCAAAGGACACACACTGATGGAATGGATAAGACAATATAAACCATCTACAAAAGAATCAGCTTAGGCCCAAGGATACAAATAGATTGAAATTGAAAGCCTGGAAAAAGGTATTCCATGCATGCAGTAAACAAACAAACAAAAAAAGCTGGTGAAACCATACTCTTATTAGATGAAATAAACTAAAAGAAAAGCTGTTAATAGAGATGAGGAAAGTCATTACATACTAAAAAAAGGGACAATTCACCAGAAGAAAATAATCATAAATGTATATGCACCTAAACAGGAAGCCCAAAACTACATGAGGCAAACACTGACAAAACTGAAGAGAGAAATAAATGACCCTCTAATAATAGTTGGAGACTTCAATACAACACTATCATCATTGGCTAGAATATCTTAGCAGAGGACCAATAAAGAAATAGAGTTTGAATAATATGATAAAAGAACTAAACCTATAAGATATATACAGAACATTGCACCCCAAAACAGCAGGTTACACATTCTTCTCAAGTGCTCATGGATCTTACTGCAGGATAGACCATATGTTGGGTCATTAAGCAAATCTCAATAAATTTTAAAAGGTTGAAATCATGCAAAGCACTTTCTCTGATCATAATGTAATAAAACTGGAAATCAACACTAGGTTGCAAAAGGGAAAATTCACAAATAGATGGAGATTATTCAACATACTATTAAATAATCATTGGATCAAAAAAGAAACTGCAAGAGAAATCAGTGAATATTTTGAGACAATGAAAATGAGAGCACAACATATGAGAATATACGGGATATAGTGAAACCAATGCTGAGAGGGAAATTTATAGACCTTGAAGCTTACACTAAAAAGGAAGGAAGAGGAAAGATTGTGGGAAGATGGCATTGGATTAGGCAGACAAGGTTCAGCTCAATCACATAAGGAAGAAAGAGCCAAAACCTGCCCAAGGGACATGCCGTGGGGGTCAGCAGAGCAATACGGTCTTCATAAACCAAGGAGGGTGAGGGACAAAGAGATGAAGAATCCAAGACAATAAAGTAATTTAATATCATCACAGACAAACAAGAGCTGATAGAATATATTACCAAAGCTTTAGAATTACGTGAGCTTCTAACGGGAGTGCTGCAGCCTGAAAGGAAAAAAACAAAGGGGAGAGACTTCAAGAAGAATATAGAAATGAAGACCATTAGATAAGGTAAATTGAAGAGTAAAAAGACAGACAATAGTATGGTATGGCAACAGAAAGAGAAAGGTCAAAATGGATGAAGTAAGTAATACCTTTACAGTAATAACATTGAATGTTAATGACTTGAACTCCAAATCAAAGACATGGATGGACAAAATGGATAAAAAAATATATGAGCAATCTATATGCTGTCTAAAAGTGACTCACCTCAGATGTAAGTACACAACGAGATTAAAAGTGAAAGGTTGGGAAAAAACATAAAAAATAAATAAAATAAAAAGTGAAATGTTGGAAAAATATATTCCAGGCAAACAGTAATTTAAAAAGAGCTGGAATAGCGATACTAATATCAGGCAAAATAGATTTCAAATGCAAAACTATTTTATTTATATATTCATTAATATATAATGACCTTCTTCATTATATATTAATAAAAGGAGCAATTTGCCAAGAAGAAAGGACTATACTAAATATTTCTACACCTAACCTGAATGCTCCAAGATATATGAGGCACACACGGGCAAAAATGAAAGGAGAAATAGATGTTTCTACAATAATAGTTGGAAACTACAATAAACCACTCTCAGTATTGGAAAGAACATCCGGACAGACAATAAATAAAGAAACAGAGAATTTGAATACTATGATAAATGAACTAGTCCTAACAGACATCTATAGAGCACTGCTCCCCAAAAGAGCAGGGCATACTTTCTTTTCAAGTGCTTAAGGATACACCTCCAAGATAGACCATATGTTGGGTCATAAGCCAATTCTCAATAAATTTAAAAAGATCGAAATCATAAAAACACTTTGTCTGATCAGAACAGAATGAACCTAGAAATGAGTAATGGATGGAAAAAATGGAAAATTCATAAATATATGGAGATTGAACAACACACTCTTAAATAACCAGTGGGTCAAAGAAGAAATTGCAAGAGAATTCAGCAAATATCTTGAGATGAAAGAAAATGAGATAACAACATATGATAACCTATGGGACACCGCAAAGGCAATGCTTAGAGGGAAATTTATAGCCCTCAATGCTTACATTAAAAAAGAAGAGCGTTAAATTTGAATACCTAACTGTACATCTGGAGGAACTAGAAACAAAGAAAAAACAGGAAACCAATCTCAATCCAAGATGAAGGAAAGAAACAGTAAAGATCAGAGAAGAAATAAATGAAAATGAGAACAAACCTGAATGAATCAACAAAACCAAAAGTTGGTACTTTGAGAATATCACCAAAATCGACAACCATTTAGTTAGACTGACAAAGAGAAAAATAGAGAAGATGCAAAGAAATCAAATCAGAAATGAGAGAAGGGACATTATCACTGACCCTGCAGAATTGGGAGATCATAAGAGAATATAATGAACAACTGTATGCCAAAAAACTATAAAATTTAAATGAGATGGACAAATTCTTAGAAAGGCATGAACTAACTACACTGACCAAAAAGAAATAGAATACCTAAACAAATCAATCACAAGTGAAGAGATTGCAACAGTCATCAAAATCTTCCCAAAGATGACATCGCAGGACCAGAGGACTTAAAACAGGTGAATTCTACCAATGATTCAAAGGTTATCATATACTGATCTGGCTCAAGCTCTTCCAAAAAATTGAACAGGAAAGAATGCTACCAAACTCATTCTATGAAGCCAACATCACCCTGAAACCAAAACCAGATAAAGATACTATGAAAATGGAAAATTACAGACCAATATCTCTAATGAATATAGATATAAAAATCCTCAACAAAATACTAGCATACCAATTCTAAAAGCAAATCAAAAGAATTATACACCATAATCAAGTGGGTTTTATCCCAGGTATGCAAAAGTATTTCAAAACAAGAAAATCAGTTTGTGTAGTAAACCACATTGATAAGTTTGAGATTGAAAATCATATGATCCTCTCTATTGATGCAGAAAAGACATCAATAGAGAAGCTTCTCAATATGGTAAAGGGCATATATGAAAACCTGCAGTTAGCATTGTACTCAATGGTGAAAGATTTAACTTGTCGTTGAGATAAGGAACAAGACAAGGACGCCCACTGCACCATTATTATTCAGTTTTATGCTAGAAGTTCTAGCTAAAGCTATTAGGCTAGACAAAGAAATAAAAGGCATCAAACAGGAAAGGAAGAAGTTAAACTTTCACTCTTCACTGATGACATGATCCTCTATCTAGAAAATTCTGAAAAATCCACAACAAAGCTACTAAAATAAATAGATGAGGTCAGTAAATTTGTGAGATACAAGATTCATATGCAAAAATCAGTAGCCTTTCTATACACTACTGATGTGCAATCAGAGGAGGAAATCAGAAAAAAAAATCCATTTATAATACCGACTAAAACAATAAAATATTTTGCAATAAACTTAACCAAGGACATAAAGAGCCTGTATTCAGAAAACTACAAAACATTGCTAAAAGAAGCCAAAGAAAACTTTCATAAATGGAAGGATGTTCTGTGTTCATGGATTGGAAGACAAAATGTCATTCAGATGTCAATTCTACCCAAACTGATTTACAGATGCAAAGCAATCCCAATAAAAATCACAACAGCCTTTTTGGCAGAAGTTGAAAAGTCAATAGTCAACTTTATTTGGAAGAGGAAGATGCCCTCAATAGCAAAAAATGTTTTAAAAAATGAAGAACAAAGTTGGAGGGCTCTCACTTCCTGACTTTAGAGCATTTTACTTAGCTAAAGTGGTATAAACAGCATACTGCTGGCATATAGACTGAGAGACTGACCAATGGAACTGAATCAAGAACTCTGAAATTGACCTCAGATCTAAACTGCAGTCATTTTTGACAAGGATGTTAACCCTACCCAGGTGGACCAGAGCAGTTTTTTTTTGTTTGTTTGTTTGTTTGTTTTTTATCAAATGGGGCTGGGTTAACTAGATAGCCATATCCAAAAGAAATGCTAATCAAAACTACAATGAGATATCATTTCACAGCTATTAGACTGGCCACTATTAAAAAGTGGGTAACCTGTAAAAGTTGGAGAGAATGTGGAGAGATAGGAATGTTTATTCACTGTTGGTGGGAATGTAGAATGGTACAGCCACTACAGAATTTTGTTTGGCAGTACTTAAGGAAGTTGAATATAGATATGCCATGGGACCTGGCAATACCACTGCTAGTGAGAGCAGTGACAAGAATAGACATCTGCACACAGATGTTCATAGCAGCATTATTTACCATAGCCAAGAGTTGGAAACAACACAGATGTCCATCAACTAATGAATGGATAAACAAATTGTGGCGCATACACGCTATGTAATATTGTGCAACAGTAAGAAGAAATGGAATGGTGAAACATATGACAACATGGAGGAATTTAGAGGACATTATGTTGAGTGAAGCAAGGCAGACACAAAAGTACAAATACTGTATGATTGCCCTATTATGAACTAAATATATTATCTGAAATATAAATACATTATGCATAATATGAATATGGGTATAATTGCATGTATAAGACCATTTTTATTTGAAGGTTAATATTACAAAATATTAATATCAGACAAAAAAAACATTATGCAACTTGAAGGAGAACAGACACAGAGTATTACATATTGAATGATTCCTTTTGTGTAAAATGTAAGTATAAGTCAATTTATAAAGATGAATTTAGATTAGTGGTTATGTAGGGCAGAGGAAGGAATTCTAAGGGGTGTGGAGTCTTTCTTTTTTGAATAATGATATTGTTCTAAACTTTTTGAGATGATGAATTTACAACACTGTGATTATATTAAAAGCCATTGATTATTCACGTTGGACAAATTATATGGTATGTGAATATATCTCAACAAAATTGCTTAATAAACAAATAAACAATTGTGCAAGAATAGCCAGAAATAGCATCTATGCACAGCAAGGGAAACATAGAGGGATTGAGACATGAGGAATTTTTTGTTTATCTATTTCTTGATTATTATTTTTATTATTGAAATAATGAAAATGCTCTAATAGTGATTGGAGTGATGAACACACAACTATGTGATTGTACCAAATACCATTGATTATACACCTTTTATGACTTGTATGCTTTAGTAATATGTATCAATAAAAATTGATCTGTTATTAAAAAAAGAGGAAGAAAGAGCTAAACAACTACCTAACATAGCTGTGTCAACTAGAAAAAGTACAGCAAACAATGCCCAAAGCAAGCAGAAAGAATGAAATAATAATGTTCAATGCAGAAAACAATGAATTCAAGAAGAAAAAATCAAGAGAGCTTTAACAAAATGAAACATTTTTCTTCAAAAAGCCAACAGAATTGACAAACACTTAGCTAGACTTACAAAGATAAAAGAAAGAATATGAAAATAAATAAAATCAGATATGAGAAATGGACATTACTACTGGCCCCAAAGAAATAAAAGAGTTCATAAGAGGATACTATGAAGAAATCTACACCAAAAATTTAGATGATGTAGATGTAATGTAAAAATTCCTAGGAATATATGAACAACTTACACTGACCCAAGAAGAAATGGAAGACCTCAACAAAACAATCACAAATAAAGAGATTGAAACATCATAAAAAACCCCTCAAAATAAAAAACCCAGGAAAAAATGGCTTCACAAGTCAATTCTTCCAAGCAAAGATATAATACAAAACTTACTCAAACTCTTCCTAAAACTTGAAAATGAAGAGATGCTATCAAATTCACTTCATGAAGCCAAATTCACAATAATTTCAAAGCCTGATAAAGATATTACAAAAAAAAAGAATATTACAGACCATTTCGTTAATGAATACAGAGGCAAAAATCCTCCACAAAATACTTGCTAATCAAGTTCAAAAACACATTAAACAAAATATTCATCATGATCAGGTGGTTTTATGCCTGGAATACAAGGGTGGTTCAACACAAGAAAATCAATCAGCGTAATACATGACATTAAAAAAAATCAAAGAGGAAAAATCACATGATCATCTCAATTGATGCAGAAAACCCTACTGAAAAGCTCCAGCCTTTCTTCTTGTAAAAATACTCCAAAAGATAGGAATTGAAGAACTCTCTCTACATGATATAGGGCATATATGAGAAGCCCACAGCTAACATTTTACTCTATGGTGAAAGACTGAAAGCATTCCTGTTGAGATCAGGAACAAGACAAGATTCCCAATGTCAGCGCTGTTATTCAATATAGTGCTAAAAGTGCTATACAGAACAATCAGGCAAGAATAAGGAATAAAAGGCAACAAATTTGGAAAGGAAGAAGAAAGTCTTCCACTGTTCACACTGATATGATCCTATACCTAAAAATTCTAGAAAAATGTTCAAAAAAGCTATCAGAGTGACAAAACAATTTAAGCAGAGTAGCAGCATATAAGATTAATACCTAAATATCAATAGTTTTCTATAGAATAGTAATGGGGAATCTGAGGCCGAAGTCAGGAAAAAAGATTCCATCTACAGTAGCCACAAAAATAATCAAGTATTTAGGAACAAACTTAACCAAGTGTCTAAAGCATTTGTATTCAGAAAACTCAAATGCATTGCCAGAAGAAATCAAAGAAGAACTACATGAAAGGAAGAACGTTCCATTTTCATGGGTGGGAAGACTAAATAAGGTTAAGTTGTCAATTCTAACAAAATTGACATAGAGATTGAATGAAATCCTGATAAAAATTATGACAGACTTTTTTTTCCAAGAAATGGAAAACACAATTCTCAAATTTAATTGGAATGGTATGAGGATCCAAATAACCAGAAACATCTTAAAAAGGAAGAAAGAAATTGGAGGACTCTGAACTCTGGATTTTCAATTATATTATCTGGCTACTCTGGGAAAGGTAATATAGTACTGGTGTAAAGATAGACATATAGGCCAATGGAACAAAAGTAATGATTCAGAAACAGACCCTCACATCTATGGTGAAGTGATTTTGACAAGGCTGTCAAATCCACCCAGAGTTTCAAAACTGTCTATTCAACCAATAGTGCTGGGAGAACTGGATATCCATATCCAAAAGAAAGAAAGAGGAACCCTGCCTCACACCTTGTACAAAAAATTTACTCAATATGGATCAAAGACCTAAGTGAGAACCATAAAATTCCTAAAGAATATGTAGGGAAACTCCTTCAGGACTTGGGGGGTAGGTGATGGTTTCTTAAAACTTATAACAAAAACAAAAGCAATGAAAGAAATAATGGATAAATGGGACCTCATCAAACTTAAACACTTTTGCATTTCAAAGAACTTTGTCAAGAACTTGAGGAGGCAACCCACTAAATGGGAGAAAATATTTGGAAACCACATAACCAATAAGGGTTTGATTTCCATGTTATATAAAAAGAACATAAAATTCAACAATAAAAGAGTAAGTAACCCAATTTAAAAATGGGCAAAATAATTAAATAGACATTTCTCCAAAAAGGAATTAAAAATTGTGAAAAAGCACATGAAAAAAAATGTTCAGTACCACTAGCTATTAAGGTAATGCAGATCAAAATACAATGAGATAATATTTCACACCTCACAGAATTTTTTATTATTTTAAAAACAGAAAAAAAGTGGTGGAGAGGATGTGGAGAAATAGGAACACTCCTTCACAGTTGGGAATGTAGAATGGTGCAAACTCTATGGAAGACAGTTCGGCAGTTCCTCAGGAAACTAAATATAGAAATGCCATATGATCTGGCAATCCTTCTACTAGGAATATATCCACAGGAACTGAAAACATTAACACCAACAGACCTTTGCATATTGGTGTTTTAGTGGAATTATTCATGATTGCCAAAAGATGGAAGCAATTCAAGTGTCCATCGAATAAATTGAAAAGCAATATTTGGTATATACCTATGATGGAATGTTATTTAGTCCTGATTTATGCAACAAAATGGACGAATATGAGGGCATTGTGCCCAGTGACATAAGTCAGGCACAAAAGACAAATATTGTATGATCTCACTGATATGAACAAACTATAAAAAGCAAATTCATAGAGTTTGAATCTAGAATATAGGTTACTAAGGGATAGAATGGCATAGTGAATGGAGAGCTGACACTCAATATACATAGAATTTCTACTTAAGTTGATGGTAAATTGTTGGAAATGGATGATGGTGATGGTAGCCCATTATTGTAAATGTAATTAATGCTGAATTAGTATGTGAATGAGGATTGTTCTGTTTCATAAGAAAACATTCTAATATATGTACTATTAACCATATCCATTTTGCACAAAATATTCACTATGTTATACAGTCACATATCTCATTTTTAGCTTTCCTTCTAGTGATAAATACACAACTTTAGACTTTCCCTTTCAACCACTAATATTCCATCTATTAGTAATGCTAATTATAAACACTATGATGTGTTTTTAACCATTTCTATTCATTTCCAAACAATTATGAACAACTTTTCTACCACTACTGCAGAAATTAAATCCTCAGCTCTCCATTCTCTAACATCATTCTGTCCTCTGGTGACCTTTATTCTTGCCTTTAACTCCATGAGATTACTCAATGTATTTCATTCATGTTACTAATACCATGCAATATTTGTCTTTTTCTGTCTGGCTTGCTTTGCTCAATATAATGGCCTCAAGGTTCATCCATGTTGTCATATGTTTCATGATTTAATTTCTTCTTACAGTTGAATAATATTGCAACATTTATTTACCACAATTTGGTTTCCCATTTATCGGTTGATGTACAGCAGGTTGTTTTCATCTTTTGGCAATTTTGAATAATGTTACTATGAACATCAGCGTGCAGATGTCTGTTCGAATGGCTGCTCTCAGTGCTTCTGGGTATATACTTAGTAGTGAAATTGCCAGGTCACAGGGCAGATCAATATTGAACTTTCTTAGGAACTTCCAAACATTCTTCCACAGCAGCTGTACCATTCTAAATTCCCACAGATAGTAAGTCAGCATTTCTCTCTCATCACATCCTTTCCAACACATGTAGTTCTGTTATTTTTTAAATAGTGGCCTTTCTAAAAGGTGTGAAATGATACCACAGTGTAGCTTTGAATTGCATTTCACTGATAAGTAGTGATGTTGAACATTTTTTCATGTTCTTTTTTCATTTTATATTTTTTCTTTGTAAAAATGTCTAATTCAAGTCTTTTGCCCATTTTCAATTGGGTCATTTGTCTTTTATTGTTGAGTTGTAGGACCTCTTTATATATCATAGATATTAAATCCTTGTCAGATATGTGATTTCCGTTTATTTTCTCCATTGAGTAAGTTGCCTTTTCACCCTCTTGACAAAGTCCTTTGAGGTGCAGAAGTGTTTAATTTAAGGAGGCCCCATTTATTTAGTTTTCCTTCATTGTTTTGGCTTTGGGTTTAAGGTTCAAGACATCCAGACATACCACAAGATCTTTAAGATATTACTAAACATTATCTTCTAGGTGTTTTATAGTTCTAGCTTTTATGTTTAAGTCTTTGATCCAGATTGATTTGATTCTTTTATGGGGAGTGAGATAGGGGTCCTCTTTCTTTCTTTTGGTTATGCATAACTAGTTCTCCCAGCACCATTTGTTGAAAAGAATGTTCTGCCCAGTAAAATCAACTTGGTAGGCTGGTCAAAAATCAGTTGACCGTACAGGTGAGTGTCCATTTCTGAACTCTCAATTCAATTCCATTGTTCAAAGTGTCTATCTTTATGCCAAAACCATGCACTTTTGACCACTGTGGTTTGTAATAGATTTCTAGGTCAGGAATTGTGAATTCTCAGACTTTGCTCTTCTTTTTTAGGATGTTTTTTTTCTATGTGGGACCCACCCACTTCTAAATAAATGAG
>JAQZBX010054040.1:0-18737 GCA_029593785.1 Cabassous unicinctus | reverse complement strand
AAGGAGTATGGGAGCTCAGCAGAGGAGGTTTGGTCTGAGGAGGGAGATGTTAGGGGAAGTGAGGGAAGAGCTGCCCAGACCTAACAGCCTACGGGGGCCTTCAACTTGCCACCCACTATGTCCATCTGTAGGGAAGAAGCTGGCCCAGAAAATGAGGGCATGAGCAATGGCCATGGGGACAGGATGCTGGGAATTCCATCCCCCTTCTTGTGCATATAGATCTTGCTTCCACTAGATGCCACCCGTCTATCCACTCTCCTGTGCTCTGGGCCTTTGAGAGACCCTTCTCTGGTGGGGAAGGACCCCAGCCCTCAGGACTGTTATTCTGCCCTGAGGCCCCAAGCTGAGTCTAAGAGAGGTTTACAGCAGTATCGTTAATAAGAGTAGACCATTAAGGACAACCTAACAGATTCGCCTGAGCAGTGGAATACTATGCAGCCATTCAAATGATTTATATCTGTATTCCTAGACTTGGAAAAATGTTTTTATAATATATTGACTGAGAAAAAGTAGGCATATAAAAACATTTTAGAGGGAAAAGTCTTTGAGGAGATATTTGAAAATGTTGACAGTAGTTTTCTTTTCGGTGGTAAGTGAATTTTTAAATGCTTTTTTTCTTTTTTCTTGTTTGTATTGTATAATTTTTCTACAATAAATAAACAACAGATGGGGGAAATCTAAAGTCCTTGGGGAGGGAGGGGTGATAATTCCATGTATGGCTTGATCATTTCTGTCTGGGACAAAACACAGAACCTGGCACATAGTAGGTTCTCAGCAAATACATGTCGACTGCATGGGGATGAGTCACTACCTGCTCTGCTGTTTGGGATCATGCCTGCTGTTTCTGGAGTCAGTCTCTATGTAACTACCTCCCCCATCACCACCACCATTAAGCGGTGGCCAAAGGTTCAATGAATAGTGTTGCATGGGGTACTAGAGTGACCACTTCTTTCCCCCACCAGGTGCCACTCCCATCCACCCAAGCTTATTGGGAGGGAGGTGGCCCATGGTGGTGGGGGCAGAGGGCTCCTTGTGTCAGAACTGCAAGAAAGGCCAACTTCTCCAAGAGGGGAACGGTGTACCTTAGAAACCTGGGAAGAGCTCTCTGTGTCCCCAGTTCACACCGAAAGGGGAGGGGAGGGAACTCACTGGAGGTCACCAGTTGACCAAGAGGTTAGGGCACCAGGTGCCAACCCCAACTTTAGGGCAAAACCACCTGTAAAGATGTGTTCAGTTTGTAACCAGTCATTGAGTTATTCATTTACAATATGTACATTTGTCTGTCTGTATATTTAAAAAAAAAAAAAAAGTTAGAAAAGTACTTGAGGAGCTCTTTAAAACACCCACATGCTTGGACCCGTTCCCTAGGGTTCTGCTCTGGAATGTCCAGGGTAGGTGTCAGGCTCCTACATAATATTTAAAGCTTCCCATGTGCTTCTCATCTGCAGCCAGTGCTAAGAACTATTGATAAGGAATGACTGGGGACCCCAGAGCAGATGCAGGAGGATAAGGGAAGAGGGAAGGATGCCAAGGCAGGACTTCTATCACACTTGGAATAATAAAGCTCTAGAAAATCCAACGGATTGGGACACCTAAAACCTGGGTGTCAAAAAAAAACAAAACAAAACCTCAGCATTTTTAAAATTTGAGAAGCAGGTAACTGGTGAGGAAGAAAACATTGTAGCAAAAGGTTAATAGCCTTAATAACTATAAAGAGCCCTTATAAATCAGTAGGAAGATGAGCATCGAGTAGAAAAACAGACTAGGAACTTGACCAGGCAATTCAAAGAGAAGGCATAAAATGGGCCAACACACTATGAAAATTGTGCAGCCTCTCCAGCAACCGAATAAATGCAAATTAAAACAACAGAGACGTTATCTTTTGCCTAGCTAATTGGCAAAGATTAAATGCATGATAATATCCGGTGGTGTTGAGGGTGTGGAAAAAAACAGGCACTGCCATTCACTGCTGGTGGGAGTGCAACTGGTTTGAGCTTTCCAGAGGGCAATTTGGCAGTGTGCGTACAGAGCTAAGGAAGATTGCATACCCTTTGACGCAGCAATTCCACTTTTAGAAATATTGCCTAAGGAAATAATTGTGGATAATAACAATATCCACAATAATAATAATAGCTAACCTTTATTACATGCTCTCTCCGTGCCAGACTTTACAAGCTTTATCTCAGATAATCCTCACAGCCATCATCTCATGAGGCCGGAGCTATTATTATCCCCTGCATTTTACGGATGAGGAAACCAAGGCGCAAAAGGATTATGTAAATGACCTACGGACACACAGGGAACAAGTAGCAAAACCAGGATCTGAACACAGACACAGCCTGAGTCTAGAGCTACTCTTCTTTTACAGCGGGATACACTGGATGTGTGCAAAGATAAAGAACTGCACGGGTATTCCTCCAGGGCTGTTTGTAATTGGGAGGGGAGGAAGGAAACATGCTAAAGGCCCAGTAGGAATGGGTTGCATAAATTATGATACATACTATGGGCTATTATGCAACCATGAAAAGTGATCCTATAGAAAAAATATATGTGAATACATATATGCATAAATGGTCTCTGAAAATGTCTAGACATTTTTTGTGTACTTTTTGAATTTTGAATCATGCAAATATGTTATCTAATAAAATATATGCATCTATAAATATATATGTTAGAGAACTTGCTCCACGTAACTTCATCCTCTTGAAATATTAGTAAGGGCTCCAACCAAGGCCCTTACTTGGTTATGAACTGAAGCTGATAAAGAAGTCGATACAGATACTTTCTTTAACCCTCAAGTTTCCCAAACTGTTTTGCTCATGGAACCCTTTTCTCAAGTAATATTATTATCATCCCTCCAGATACTTGAGTCCTATAGAATTCAGTTTGGGAAATGCTATCACAGAATAATATTTAATGCCAAGGGTAAAGGGTTACATCATTTCATTAAATGAAAGAAACCTGTTACTGGCAGCAATCCCACTTTGTTTAAAAGTGTGTGTGTGCACGTATATTTCTGAGTCCTAGGATAATGGATGTTTTCTTCATTTGACCTATCTTTGTAAATATCCTACAATGAACAAAATTATTTCACAACGAAAACCATTTTTACACCTACGTAGTACTGTTGTTTAAGGCTCTGGGAGTCCTTTTTCTTCATGCTCTCTCCGCCCCTGCACACCCATTCCCACCTGCCCCCTCTACGAGCCGCAGCTCGACGTTCGGGTCAATGAGGGGACCCCTACCTATAGCCAGGTCCTCTGGTCTGCCTCTCTCCAGAGCCAGTGAGGCCCATTGTCAGAGCTCTGGGCCCCAGTGGACCAAATGGGGCTGCTCAGTCCCCAGGCAACTCCCTGACCCCAACAGACCCTCCCTTCTGCTTTTGGAAGGATTTAACCAGGGTTTCCATTCCTCAAATAGAGACGGGGCCACAAAAGCAGGCACCAACCTGGTACCCACCTGGCTCACTGCAAATCAGGGTACCTGGACTTCGGTGGCAGCTCTGTGGCTGCCTCTGTAGCCTCCGCCACACTTCTGAACTTCTCTGCGTCTCAGCTTCACCACCTCTGTCAGTAACGACACTTGCCTCACAGAGCTCAGGGACCAAATGAGAGCGTGCAGGAAAGCATTGCATATCCTGCAAAGGAATGTACTAACTGGAATTAGTACACACTCCAGCAGGGAGCATTGGCTTGCCCTCGATTTCCTGAAGACAGAGTTTGGTGGTGGTTTTTTAAATGTGGGGGTACGGGAGCCAGGTGGTAAAGCATAGGAGATGAGGGCACGTGGAAATAAAATGGTGTTTAAGGAAAACGGGAAAGCCCTCAGCTTTGCATTTGCAGCCCTCCATCCATGATTGGCCTGTGCCTTGCTGCTCCCACACAGCCTCTCCACTCCACCCGCTCAGGTCAGCCCAGCCCCATGGGCCATGCGTGGTTCTCCAAAGCCACAGAGCTGCCTCTGCCTGGCTCAACTCTCTGCCTTCCCCTTCTAGCCCTCACCCTGTAAGTCTTAGCACAGTTAGCATAGCCCCCAGCCTGGACTGGGGTCACTCCTCTGGGCTCCATCTCTCCCCACCCCAGGCTTCCATAGACCATGTGGTGATGTCATTCCCTGCTAGATGGAGCATCCCGGGGGCAGGAGCTGTACCTGTCACCTTCGTGTCGCTGTGCCCTCTGGGCCCAGCTCAGGCCTGGGGGTCTGGGACCGGAGTTAGATAATGAGCACTGGAGCCACACAGGCTTGGGTTTGCATCCCAGCTCCATCACCTTATTGGGGAAATGACTTCATCATTCTTCATTACTCATTATTTCCCCATCTATCAATGTGGTTAATTACTGCAGTGACCTCCTGGGGTTACTGTGAAGATTTTGTGAGCTACTGTGTGGAAAGCCTGTAGTACAATTTCAGACATAAAGGAAACTCTCCGTAAGTAGTAGCCCCGTTGCTAGCATTGCAGACCCCCTGTAAACATTTGTTAAATTGGTAAAGGCACCGGGAGAGCCGCCTCCCCCAGGCTCACCCGTCCACTTCCCCAGGCCCCAGGACAGTGGCCTCCTGGCCTTTCTTCACTGCTCCAGCCTGGCACTGTCCCCATCACCACCATGCTCACCTCCCTGCCTTGTGCCCCCACAGCCACCCGACCCAAGCTGAAGAAGATGAAGAGCCAGACTGGACAGGTGGGTGAGAAGCAGTCTCTGAAGTGCGAGGCAGCAGCTGGTAACCCCCAGCCCTCCTACCGCTGGTTCAAGGATGGCAAGGAGCTCAATCGCAGCCGTGACATTCGCATCAAGTATGGCAACGGCAGGTGAGCAAGAGCCATCCCTCCCTCCCCCCATCCAGCTGCCCACCCTTCTCCCTGAGAAAGAGGGGCATGAGCTAGGCAGAGCCCAGGGATGGGCCCTCAGACCCACCCCAGCCCTCCCCACCTCCCACCTTCTGCCTGCAGATCTGAGCCCCTCTGTTTTTGTTGGTCTGGTGTCTTACTAGCTGTAATAACTCATGTGTCTGGATTGTTGAAGGCAATTTGACTGTTAAGGCCAGCATCACCTGTGGATCGAGGAGCTGGAAGGCCCCTCTCCTCTAAAACTTCTCAAGGGACCTGCCATGGTCTAAGAAAGCCCCACCATTGGGCAATCTTTGGTGAAAGGCCCTGAGTCTAAAATGCCTCTAGAAGTTTACACATGATGATGGGTTGGGTTCTCAGTTTAGCAAGCTGTTACTTAGCAGAGAGCTAGGCAGAGGAAAGGACACAGCTTTGAGTGGTGGTGAGGGGAAAGTCTGTGTCTCAGATGGTTTCCCCCTATGAAATGAGAATTGTCTTTAATCTTTGAATCAATGCTCCAGGGAGGTAAATCAGAAGCTCACCGAGTCTCCCAGCTGTGGAAGATGGCCTCTCTTCCCTCTTGCGTTGGTAAGGAAGAGGGGCTTCAGGCAACACAGAAGCTCAGAGCCCAGGGGTAGCCCTTCAGCTCTCTCCTGCTTCCCACAGCCCCTGAGGAGCTGTTGGAAGGCAGGACAAACAAGGGGAAAGCCCTGTCTACCAGCTGCGCAGCAGCTCTCCCTGACCTCGGTTCTGTCAGGCCAAGGGCCAGATGGCTTCCCTCTCTGGCTGAGGAGCACTCCTGCTTTTCTGCCCCCTCCAAAGTAGCTTACAACCCCCTCTTCCTGACTGTCATGTTCCTCCTCCCCCTCCCCCCACAAAATGCAAACCAAGATGCTTTTAGAGAACCGCAGCCTGCCCCACAACAGAAAGTGATGGAGAGAAGGCCAGGGCTCAGGCTGCTCCCAGCTTGCCATGCGGTCCTGGTTGTACATAGGCTGCCCCTGGCCGTTGGTCTCCGGAACCTGTGGAAGAGGCTAAGTGGGCTGTGAGGTTCCTTCCAAGAGTGGAGAGAAAAGAACTGGTCACCCCAGAAAGCAGTCCAGACAGAAAAGAGAAAGAAATTTAAGAAGCGTTTGGTTAGATGAAAGGTTATAGCTGGAAGAACAATGCTTCCTAGGGAATTGCGGGGGGGGGGGGCATTTACCTGTGTGCCCCCAGCCTCCAGTGTTGGTAAGATCCTGGCGCGCCTTCTGAGCCCACTGCTCCCCTTCCCACTGTCTTGCCAAGACCGGCTCCAAGCTGGAGAGAAGAATGGACCGGCTTCCTGGAGCCATTGCGGCCGCTTCTCCCTCCTGTCCTTTTTTTCTGGGCAATGACGTCCTCCCCTTGTTGAATTGAATTAGGACGGGGCACCAGCAGGGGTGGTAAGACAACACAGGGCAGGAGTGTGTGCTCATCCTTCCCCTCCTCACTCTCTCGAACGTGTCCACCCAAACATGTCCTCCCGAGCATGGCCCGTCCTCCCCCCCTCTCCTACCCACCATGTCCTCTCCACCTGTGGGTGATTTCACCTTCTCTGGCTGCTTTAATAGCTGATGACCCCAAGTCTCCACCTCTGGTCCTGATGGCTTTTTTACCCCTGTTCCAAACCTAGGTTGCCAGCCACCCACTAAACACCACCCCTGACATACCCCACAGACATTTCTAATTCAGAATGCCCCATCGCACCTCTTCCTCCCTGCTCCTCTCTAGCCCTGCCACTCCCTCCCATGGCCCCTCTCAGCTGTGGCAGACCCAAGCTCCCTGCTGCCCAACACCCCCTCCCTTGCCCTCCGCTCTGCTTGGATACCACATCCCTGGAAGGAGGCCTCCTTCTCCCCACCTGTACATCTCTTACCTGGTCTCCCTGCCTCTAGACTCTTTCCTCCATTCTGCCCCACTCTTGGCCACTCCCCACCTTTTCTGGGCCCCTTTGTGGATTCATTTTGTATTCAACATATACATACTGAGCGTCAACTATGTGCCAGGCACCGCACTAGAGGCTAGGGACACACCAGCAAACAAAACAGGGTCCCAGCCTTCACAGAGTTTCTAGTCTAGCTTCTAGAATAGAAAGCCTGGATCTTTTCTTCAGAAGAATGTGCCTAGTGCACTCAGTTTTGCTTGCAATTTCAAGGTCCACAGAGTCACTGACCCCAGTGAATGCCTGACAGGGAAAGATCTTTCTCAAATAGACACATGCCTGATCCTTCATTCATTTGCTTGAGAGATCTTGAGAGCCTACTGTAGGCCAGCTCTAGCCCAGCCTTTGGGGCCCCTCCACCTCTCCTCTTCCTGGCTGCCAGGTTACTGTCCTGTTCCCCAACACCTCTGTGCTCCAGTCCCTTGGTCAAACACGCCGCTTCCTTTCATGACCCTGAGCCTGGGCCCAGACATTTCCCAGGCTGGTAGCTCCCCTCCCCTTCTCATCCCTGGAAAAGTTCTCTGAGGCCCAGCTCTCCTTGCCTCCTCCCACTGTGCCTTAGAGGTGGCACAGTGTTGGGGGCTGATGAGGTCCATCTCCCCTGCTAGCCTAAGAGGGCCTCACAGGCTCGGCTCCTCACCCCCATGCACACTCTCATACCCTTTAGGGCCTGACACAGGAGCTCTACATTAAATGCCGAATGAATGAGAATCTCACAAGACTAGTTCTCCTCTCCTGGATGCAGGGTCCAACTGGGCCTGGGCAGGAGGCCCTTTGGATTGTCCTAGCTTTTGAAACAAGTTCCTGTCCTGGTCAAGCCTCAGTTCATCTGATAAGTGGGTCACCCAGTCCCAAAGCAGAGCCTGGTCAGGTCTTCCCCCTCCTGGGTATGGGGCCCCTAAAGTCTGATGTGTGCCCCTGTCACCCACCCTGCTCCCTGTCAGGGCCCTGTCCCATTGGCTGCATTTCTGAAACACCCTTGTCCTACCTCTCCTGGCCCTGCGCTCACAGCTGTGAGTTGTTAGTGGTGGGGGAGTGGGCCATGGTAGGGAACTTCTGATTCCCTGTGACCAAGGTCCCCTCAGAGTGACTTGGAGAGAGCTGTCACCTCCACACACTACCCCCCCTCACACACATACCTCCCCTGGCATGGGGGGCAGGGGCAGGAGCAGGAGTCTCCTTTATGGCAAAATCTTCTCTTTCCTACCTGCCCATGCTTCAGCTTACATGCCATCTGCCCAGGCCACACGCTGTCCTGACATCTCCCCAGGCCTGCAGAGCCCTCCTCCCCAGAGGGTGCTGTCTCTGTGCTCACCACCCTGAGATGTCTCACCCAAGCCTTCCTGTGCCAGGAGAAAGCTGCCTCCGCCCCTCCAGCCCTGGGCATGGGGCCCTCCCCTGCAAAACCACATGTTCCCTTATTTATGGGGGACAGGCTGGAACAGGCCCCTCCAGCAGGCAGCAGGAGGCAGGCGATGAGGAAACTGGGGACGGGTAGAGGACAGGGAGCCCAGATCCCATCCCTGCCAGCCAGGAAACTGGATGGGGAAGCAGGGGCGGGCATGGGTAAGCCTGGTTATGGAATGGGGTACCTGGCACACAGGCACTGGGAACAGGCAGAGGCTGTCCTGGCTCTGGGGGCTCCTGAAGCAAGCAGAGAGTAAGGAAAAGAAAGAGTAGTGGCCCCAGCTCCTTCAGGGCCTGAGAGCCCCAGAGAGCCCCACCCTGCCAACTCTGACCCCAGAGTCTCTATGCCTCTCTAGGGACCACCTCCCTAGACCTGAGGAGATCATAAAAGTAGCTGGTAACCCAAGATGCCTGCGGCCAGAAAACCTAGGGGTCATTTTTTCCAGTCGCCTTGTCTTGCTTTAAAGGGGGCAGGGCTGCCCCTGAGCCCTGTGCCTCCTTTCCACGGGTCCCACACCTCCGTGTTGGGAAGCCCTTCCTTAATGTTCCAGCTTTTATCCCTTTACATATCCTGTGAGCCTTGTTCTGCCTTGTCCTGCTTCATATCATGGAAGGGACGGTCTTTTGAATTCAGGTGTGGGTGACAAGGAAGTACATCGACTCCCAAATGATCCCCCGCCCTGCTCATCGTGTGTGCAGGGAAGAGCTGGTAGCTGGGAAGTGACAGGAACTGCACCCTGGGAAAGCAGGTCTTTGTGGCATCTAATTAGGCTGGAGCCAGGCAGGAGATGTTGTCTTGGCCAGCAGGGCCTCCAAGGCTCTGTTTAATGAAGGTAACAAACTTTAATTGACAGAAGAGGTTGTGGGCAGGCACCAGGCCAAGGAAACCGAGACCAACTTGAGCCAGGAAGGCTATGGAGTAGTGGAGCAGCTGTCACTATAACGTTGGCAAGGACGTCACCACAGCAGCCGGGCCTATTGACAAGCCAACCTCACAGCACTTTTGTTTGGGGGCTCTTAGTGTGAGGAGGTCTAGGAGAGGCTCACCCACAGAGGCAGAGCCCAGGGGAGAGGGCTCCAACGCACAGGCCCACGGAGGGATCGTGGGTCCATTTGCCATCTCCTGGACCCCTGGCCCAGCCTCTCTGCTCACCTCCCCTTAGCTCCTAGGGCCCCCATCAGCTTCAAGGATCTGTTTTACATCCTTGGACTCGGCAGTGGCAGCTTCGCTTTCCCACCTCAAGTTCCACCACATTCCAACCTGCTACATATACTCCTGGTCCACCTCTGCCTTTGCCTTATTGTGTGCCCTTGTGCAAGTCAGGAAGCCCCTCAGGACTAAAAGGAGGATGTCATATCATGTAAAGAAGTTTTCATGCTGCTTCTTGTTTCCCCCTGGGGGCCAGGCTGGGGTCCTGGGCATTTATCCAGTCCCAGGTTGGCCCAGAGAGCACTGGGGCAAAGGGAGTGGGGAAGCTGTGAACAGACCCTACAGAGCCTTTATTCCAGTAGGGCAAGTACAGGGAAACTTGGTGGGACAGAAGAAGAGGTTTGCCAGGGGCTTCAGAAAGAACAGGAAGGCCAGGAGCAGGTGCCCTGGAGTCACAGTACTGGGGGGCCCTGCCCCAGCCTGGTTCCACAACTCTCACAGAGGACTCTAAGCCCAGCTTCAGGCTCCCAGAGAGAGCCCAGGGCTGCTGAGGGGCCTGTGTCCCACCAAATCCAGCTCCCGGCTCACTGCTGCCTTTGTCTTAGTGCATGCTCTTGTGCAAGTCAGGAAGCCGCTCTAGGACTCTGTTTTCCCATCTGTCAGAAGGGGGCAAATGTACCGCCCTCTCCACCTCCAGTTTGGCTGTGAGAATCAAGCCAGCAGTGAAGACCAAGATCTTTTTTTTCCTGGAGGTATCCAAGTTCCTGGCACACAGAGGGCACTCAGGAAACATTTGTGGAGTGAATGAATGAAGCAAAAGTCCCTTGGGGAAGCCACAGAGTGCCCTGTAGTGGCAGGGTGATGTGAAGGTAGGGGAGACCCATAGTTTGGGCTAGGAGGCTGGGCCCAGTTGCCATGAGAACAGTGGCTCTCCCAGGAACCCAGGAATAGGCTTGGCCACGGCCTCACAGCCCCTGGGAAGTTCACCCACCACCTGCATATCTATCTAGAGTTGACAGGCTGCCACTTCTAAGGGAAGGCTGTGGCAGCTGGCGAGCCAGTAGAAGGGAGGGAGGGGGCAAGGACACTGGGAATTGGGGGTGGCACTGAAAGAAGAAGAGCGGGGTGGGTGGCCATGCAACTCCCTACGGGGTCTGGGGTTTGCTCCCCCTGAAAAACAGTGGCAAAGGAGGTCCAGCCCTGGAAAAGCTGATGTGGGGATTCATAGATTTAGAACACGTATGTAGCCGTTAGCCCCGCCCTGTGTTCTCCTGAGGGTCCAGGGCTCCCTCCAGCTCCAGGGACTCAGGGTCTCACCCCAGAAAGGGCTGGTCTGAGCGCATCTGCTTCCCGCGTACATTGTGCAGCTGTGTGGCTCTGCCGGCATCAGGGACCGGCAGGGGCCTGTAGGGAGCTGAGCAGGCCTGGGCCCTGGCTCACACCTCTCCCCCTCTCATCCCCTCCCTAACCAGAAAGAACTCACGACTACAGTTCAACAAGGTGAAGGTGGAGGATGCTGGGGAGTACGTCTGCGAGGCCGAGAACATCCTGGGGAAGGACACGGTGCGGGGCCGGCTCCATGTCAACAGCGGTAGGTGGTCCCCAAGGAAGGGGGTCTCCTAGAGGGGCTCAGCTGGGCAAGCCATTGCCCCCCTGCAGCCCTCAGGAGGCCCGCACGTGATCCCGCTTGCCCTCGACCCCCCTCCCTCCTGCTGCTGCTGTATCAAGCCCCAAGATCTCGGCCAATTCAGAGAAATGCAGTGGAAGCATAAATGTTTAGCTTTGCTATCTGGGCCTGGAAGAGCGGCCAGCTCTCATATTAAATACTCTGAAAACTAAATATTTTGAAATCAAGGGGTTGGGGGTGGCAGGAAGGATATTTTTAGAAGGTAATTATGGGAGGCTGGGCTGCCAGGAGCGGGGCTAGGGGGAGAGGCAGGCCTTGGGCGTGTGTGAGCAGCCTGCCTGCTCCCGTTGCTTTGCTGGGCACCCGGGTGCAGACAGCCACCTCCACTGGGCCATGGGGTGGGAGGCTTGGGGGCCCCCGGCTCCTGCTGGCAGGCTCCCCTCCCACAGGTAGTCCTCTCTCCTTGAAGACTTGCAAGGTCAGGACCTCTCGGCACCCCCTTAGATTCCCCTCTCCACGGTGTCGGTTCCAGCTCCACGAGGAGAGGGGACCACCCCGCTGCCGGGCTGTCCTCTCACGTCCCGGTTCTTTCCCTTGACTGGAAAGCCGCGTCGCCTCTGCCACAGAGGCCCGTCTCAGATGGCTGTGTTCACTCACTTCTCTACCAGGAAGCAAATGCGAGTTCTCCCAAATCCCACAGATCGCTTTCGTCCTCCCGACACTAACAGACTGAGCGTACCATTTGGCTCAGAGTCCCATCCCATATCTATAGTCCCATCATTTGGCTGAGAGTCCCATCCCGTATCCATAGTCGCCACGTGCATTTCCATCAGATAACCTCCAACACTCCCTAAAGCCAGCATTGTACAAAAGAGGACTTGTACTATCTCCTGCCCTAGAACCCTCAGACAGAACTCTGGCCCAGATTCTGTCTCCTGTCTCTCCTGTCTTGGTGAGGGATAACCCCATTCTCCCAGCCTTTCGGGCTCCTTGGTCTCCCTTGCCACTCGTGGCTAATGAGTCTGAGTCTCTGCGTCCTGGTCATTCTCTCTGGCTCTCTTACCCTGTCCTGTCCAGTCCATCTTCACATCAAAGGCAGCACCTGGCCCCAGCAATGGCCCCTTAAGGCACTTGATTCATCCTATCATGCCCCCCACCCTGCAGAGCCACAGAGTAAGGACTGTGGTCTACAGCCCAGCTCTCAGCCATCTGACCCAAATGGTCATTCCAGCCCTACCTGCGCTCAGCCTCTGCCCCTGGCCACGCCACCCCTCAGCAGCGCCACTCCCCGCTCTGCCCTCACACCTGGGCCACTTCTTGGCCAACTGCGGACTGGCTTGTGGCACCTACTGAATTCTAGCCTTCGATCATTCTTCAACTACCGTGCTATCATTGGACTTACTCTTGGGGTAGGACCTCCCCAGCAAACTTCAGGGGCTCAGAGAGCAGGGATGAAGCCTTCTCCATGAATAATAATAAATAGCCTCTATTTACTGAGAGCTTGCTCTCTGCATGAACCCTTACTAAGCCTGTGAGGTATTTTATAAATCATGAAACTGAAGCTTGGAGAGGTTAAATATTTAAATATCAAAAGTCAAACAGCTAGTCAATGATAGAGCTATACAGTATGACAGTGGTTGGCAATCACTTGGATGGTGAGCTCCCTGGGCTTGTGTCCAGCTTGTTCACCACTCTGCTCTCAGGCCTAGCACAGTGCCGGGCTCGCAGGAGGTACCTGGCAAATATTGTACCGGAGAACTTATAACATGCTCCAAGGCCCTGACTGACCCCCCTATCCCCAGCCTAAGCATGGTAGCAGAGGGGTGCTAGGGCCCCTGCTCCTCCCAGCCAGGGGCCTGCCTGGCATCTAGCACCTGCCCCCCCTCCCCCAGCCATAGTGAGCAGACGTACCCAGAGCCACTCTGGATCTGGGGTTTTCCTGTTTTGTAAGTCAAGACTTTATTGGTTACAACTGACAAGACCCAACTTAAAACTACCTTAAGGAATTCCTTTATTGGCTTATAAAACTGGAAAGTCCAGAGGTAGAACTAGCCCCAGACCTGGCAGGGTCCAAGAATTCGGATCACAGGTCAGGACACTCTCTCCCACTGTGTGTTGGCCTCACTGGCTCCTACAGTACCAGAGGGCTTCTCCCATGTTGGGGGAACGGAGCAGGAAGAGGAGCTTCAGGTTTACCTCATCCCAGCCTGCCACCCAGAGGAAGCGAGCTGGCTGTGTCTCTGCGTCCACCTAACAACCACCTCTGCTTGGGTCATGTGTGTGGCCCACTTGGTCACTATGCGCAGGAGGATGGTGCCATCTTCGCCGGGCCTCGGTCACACGCCCGTCCCTGTGTGTGCAGAGGAGCAATGGAGAGGCAGAGTACCACGAGCGATGGTGCTGCCTTCCACTAAAAGGGTGCTGGTAGCAGAGGAAGAGGGAAGGGCTGCCATGTAGAAACCACAGTAGTGCCCTGTCCCCTGCATGGGGATCAGGACCTGAGGCTGGGGAAGGTTGCGAGATCCCTCAGGTAATCCCCAACCCCAGCCCGAACGGGTGCCTGTCAGCCCGCAGCAGGCCATGCTCTCATCAGTTTGGGAATCAGACAGCGGGGTCTTTGGGCTGGCAACTAAGGTCAGATCTGGAATTCTAGGCCTGCCACAGGGTTCCTTGCCCCTTATCCCTCCAGCCTGGCAGGAAAGCAGCAGGGCAGAGCAGTGGGAAGATTGCAGGGATTTCGTCCAGTCCAGCTATGTCGTGCAACCCTGAATGAGCGAGTTACTCCACCTCCCTGGTCTTTGGTGTTCCCATCTGCAAATCACGAGGCAGCGCTAGATGATCTCTAAGCCCCTTCCCCCTAAAATTCTGGGATCCTGAATTTGACATTGAGGTTGACATTCTGTGCACCCAGCTTCCACCCACTCAGACTCTCTCCACCCACTCACACCCACACACACTCACACATACAATGCATACCTCTTCTGCCGCCCGTTGCAGTCCATGGCAGGCAAGAGCCTACCTTGATGTGGCGAGGTGGACAGGACAGCTACGGGGGACTTGGAGGCCCCTGCTCGGGATATCTTCCCAGGCAGAGATGCCCAGGCTCCTTGTTTACCCATGGAACCCAGGAGACCTGCAGCAACCACACCCTGGGGAGGGGGCGGAGGGCGGACAGCGGGCAGCTGTGCCTGCCCCCTCTGACTCATCCCAAGGTGGGTTGGCTTGCCCCACCCAGGCCCCAGGGAAGCCAGGGCTACAGGGGTGGGGCAGCCAGAAGAGGGCATGGAGGGCCAGCGAGGGGCGCCGGCGGCTCCAGGAGGCATCACTTGGCCTCTTGTCTGGCTACTGCTCTGTTCAGGTGGCGCCCTGGTGCTCCTTCCCCAGATCAGAGGAGTCCCTCCTTGGGATTGCAGCTCTGCCAGTTCACAGGAGCCTTCCTGCCTTCCTGAGCTGCCTGGGAAGAGGAGGAGTCGGCAGAAAGTTTGTGGTACTTTAAATAAAACAGTCCAACCCACTTTGGAGTTAGAGAAATCAGCTGCCTCATCCCCAGGTGAAAGAGAACCTGGGACTGTCCCAGGTTGGCTGTACCAGTCCCAAAATATCAGGCTGGGCCTGGCTTCACCCCAGAGGGCAGACAGGTTTGACCTGGGGTGTCACAGGGCCCTGAAAGTCCTGGAGAGGCAACTGGGCCTGTGCCTTACCTGTGGGCTTAGAAAGGCCAGCTGTTTACACACACACACACACTCACATGCATGCACGTTCACATTCATGTTCTGGAAGCAGTTTTCATCAGAGCCCTGACTCCCTGTGCTGAACCCTGGAGAGTCACAGTCTTAGCCTGCCTGTTCTAACAGACTGAAGAGGAAGGACAGGCACCTTTACCCAAGGGGGCACACTGGGCAGGTGGGAGGGATATCTTGCTGCATGAAAAGACACTTGATCTGGGCCCGGAAAGACAAGCAGATGCCTTCCCAGCGAGCACAGGAGAAAGCAGTTGCAGAGTGTGGAGCATCAGCTCCCCACTGGCCCCACGCTCACTCCTCAAGGACCCAGACATTAATGGCTGACAAAGCCTTCCTGGGTTTACCCCTCCCAGGCATTTTATAAATTAATTTTTTAAAGATATAATTTATATACCCTTTAAAAATATATAAAGACAGTGGTTTTTAGTATAGTCATAAAGCTGTGCAACTACTGAGCACCATTATCTAAGTCCAGAACATTTTTTTTACCCCTAAAAGAAACCCACACCCATTAGCAGTCACTGCCCATTTCTCCCTCCCTCTTGTCCCTGGCAATCAATATCTATTTTTTGTCTCTATGGATGTGCCTATTCTGGACAGTTCATATAAATGGAATTATACAAGATGTAGCCTTCTGTGACTGATTTCTTCCAGTTTTCAAGGCTCATCCATGTTGTAGTATATATCGATTTGTCATTTCTTTTTTATGGCCAAATGATATTCCATTGCATGATATACATTTGTTTATCCATTCTTTAGTTTGGGTTGTTGGGTCATGTGGGTTGTTTCTACATTTTGGCTACTGTGAATAATGCTACCATGAATATTCATATACAAGTTTTTGTGCAGACATGTGTTTTCAGTTCTCTTGGGCATATTATCCAGGAGTGGAATGGTTGGGTCACGTGATAATTCTATGTTTAACTTTTTGAGGAACTAACAAACTGTTTTCCAAAGCTGCCACACTATTTTACATTCCCACCAGCAAAGTTTCAGGGTCCCAATTTCTCCACGTCACCACCAATACTTGTTATTATCCATCTTTTTTATTATAGCCATCCTAGTGGGTGTAAAATAGTATCTTATTGTGGGTTTGATTTACATTTCCCTAATGACCTCCAAGGGGGGGTTGCATTCAGTAAGAGACAGTGTTTTAATCTATAGAAAAGGGAATTTAGATGACTGTCAAACATCAGTATCAGCCAAGAAGACTAGTCCCTGAGGTGGTAGCCGAAGATGCCTTGCTCTAAAGAATCACATGTCCCTTTGCTCATTCACTCATTCATTCATTCATTCAGTAAATATGAAGCACCTGTTACATGCCAGGCACTATGTGAGACACTGGAATTCAGTAGTAAACATGACATAATGGAGCTGCCCTAATGGAGCTCCTGCCCTAATGGAGCTTACATTCTAATGGAGGAGCTGATCAGGAAACAAGTAATAAATGCACAACTAATCATTAAATTATTTTAGACTAAGTACTACAAATAGAAGTGTACAAAACTAAGAGAAGGAATAAGAGAGGACCCTGACCAGCTCAAGAGGTCAGTGGAGGCCTCTTTGAGACACTGAAATTATGAAAGCCCCGGGCAGAAGGCAGCTGGCTTGTTAGAGGAGCTGGACTTAAGGCCAGCATAGTTTGAATATAGTGAAAGAGAGGAGAGGAGATGAAGCAGGGGAGGTGGTGAGGCCCAGATTAGGCCTAGAGAGGAGTCGGTTGATTTATTATAAGTGCAAAAGGAAGTCATTGGAGGGTTTTAATAGTGGAAGTGATTGATCCAATTTACATTTTTTAAAGACCACTTTGGCTACTGGCAAGCAGAAAGGTTAGAGATGAAGGCCAGAGTGAATGCAGAAGGACCGGTGAGGAGGCTTTTGTGGTCATCCAAGAAAGAGATGATGGTGGCCTGGACTAGGGGAAGAATTGTGAGACATGGATGGAATCAAGAACTTCAGGAGGTAGAAATGGCAGCCCTGGGCGGTAGACTACTGTGGGGAATCAGAGAGAACAGAAAAGCAAAAATGCCCTATAGGTCTTTGGTTTATGCCAGTGGGGGGGATAGAGATGCCATTCAGTCACTGAAATGGGGAAGACTGGAGAAGCAAGTGGTTGGGGTGGATGACTGGGCACTCGGTTTTGGAGATGCTGAGTTTGGGGTGGCTGCAAGCCATCCAAGTGACGCCATCCAAGGTGTCAAGGGAGCAGCCAGACTCTCCAACTTAGAGCCCATGTGACACTTTTGCTTCTCCAAACATGGGAGGGCACAGGGAAGAAATACAGATGCGCCGACAACGGAGGGTAGACATGTTGCCTTGGAGGCCATATGTGCTGGAACACAGTGTGAGTGCACCTCTTCAGTGGGGAAAGCTTGAGTGTGGCTTCCCCATCAGCCAGATTTGGGCTGTGGTGACTTGGGAAGGCCCAGCCATCACAGAAGGGTGTCCTCAGGGTACTTCTTTCTGAGGTGGAAAGGCCTGTAGTCGCTGTTCCCCCATGCCCTCTGTGGCAAGCTACCCCATTGCTCTCCCTTTTTGCCTTTGCCGAGGCCTCATCCTGGTCCCCATGACAGCATGATTCTGGCCACCCCAGCTGGGGGCCCCATCTTCTCCAGGAATTGTCCTCTGCCTCCTAAGGCTTCAATGAACAAACATGTGCCTGTGACAGGCCCAAGTGTGTTCTGGTTCTTGCCACTGCAGCATCCTCACTCTTCTGTCCCCTGCTCACTCATCTCGGGTGGAACAAACAACCAGGGCACAGCAGTGAGCAGCCTCTGCCACCCGGGACTGGAGAGGGAGCCTCGCCAGGCCTAGGAGGTCTTTGTCGGGATTTCTCCGTGGCTTAGCCAAGGCCAACACAAGAACCCAGGCCTGGGGTCCATGTGTGCATCCATCACGTGTGGTAAGCCTTGGTGCTGAAGTGCTTTTCCACAAGAGACTTGCTAGCTGGCAAGAGGCTTTGTCCCAGCACACACCATGACTCTGGACAGGCCCTTCACTGCTCTCTTTCCTCATTCCTCCTCTGCAGTGTAACCAAAGGGCAAGACAACCTCTCAAGGCCTCCCAGCAAATGGGATTTTACAATTTGCAGGCGTGGTCACCTCAGTTGTTTCTCTTTTCTGTCCCTTTCTTGGGTCCCTGGGTCTCACTGACCCAGAAGTAGAGCAGGGACCAGCAGGAGGCCTCCTCCCCCCAGCCAGAGTGTAGGCCCCAGCCAGGTTTGGGGTTGAGCTTAGCAGGGAGACCTCAGTAGGGGTGAGGCTCAAGGATGCCCGCTCAGCAGCAGGCATGATGTGGAGGGGAAGATGGGAGCTGGCCCTGCCCGCTGGATTTTATCAGCGAGCTCCTCAGACATATACAGAGGCAGAGCTGTGTATACACTACCAGTCCCCCGCGCTCCATCTGTCTCCCCACATGTCTAAACACTGAGGGTGCCAAGTCCCTGCCCTCCTTCTCCTCCTCCCCCTCCCCCTCTCACCACCCCCCAACTACCGTGGAGGGTGGCAGAGACTCAGTACCCCTGAAAAGGAAGGGCCAGCCAAGGTAGGGTGAGCCACCTCACTCAGGAGGCCCTGGCTCGGCAGGAGTGAGAGGCCCTCCGAGCCCCCAGATTGCTGAGTGGGGAAGCAGGAATGCGTTTCTGGCTGCCCCTGGATACACAGCTTAGGGGGTTATGAAAACTGATGTTTTGGGCAAGAATTTTACCTTGAAACCAGCTTTCCGGTGCCATCCCCCAATGGGGGAGCAAAACTTTAGCTATTTTCATTTATCAAATGAATCTGATAAAGTAGATGTGTAGTCTGGGTTAACAGCCTTAAAACCCAGGTTTGCTCTCATCCAGTTTTCACATCCTAGCTTCCTAGCTGCCTTCCCCCCTCTTCCCATCCCTCTCCCCATCCCTCTCCCAGCCCTGTCTCTTCCCAAGCAATCTGAAGCTCATGATTTATGGCTTGGGCAGTCCAAGGCCTGGTGGTTCCCTCCAGAGGCTACAACTGACTAGGTGGGGGGGCTCCCTGGTGGGG
>JAQZBX010054039.1:0-18751 GCA_029593785.1 Cabassous unicinctus | reverse complement strand
AAAAATTTTGTTCATGAGCAGTGATAAGGACAGCAAATAGTTAAGATAAATTAATGCCACTGAATTGAATATTTAAAATGATTAAAATGGTAAGTTTTATGTTACATATAACTTACAACAAAAATTGTAAAAAATTTAAAAAGAACTTTGACCTTGTTGGATTTGATAAGTATTAATTTTATGTATTTAGAAAACATTAATTAAATCATTCTGTACTATTTATCAAGTAACTCTTCCCCTTTACTGATTTGCAAATCTGTGTCAATAAATTTTTAATTGTGGCTATTCTTCTGTATTATTCATTTCAAAATCCGTATGTTGTTTAGAATCAATATTAAGAACAATTCAAGATATCAATTTAATTCTATTAAGATTTTTATTAAGCTACTTTTAATTAAATCTATCTATCTATCTATCTATCTATCTATCTATCTATCTATCTATATATATATATCTATATCTCAAATACTGGATTAACTTAAGAAAAATTTGTTAAAGATATGGAGATGGGAGAATTTTCCAGTTGTTCTTATTTCTCATTAATTGTCTAAAGAATGTTGACTCCCCCAGAAGCTGGTATGAATTCCTCTCTGCAGGCAGCCATCCAACCATGCAGAGCGCCAAAGCCCTAGAGCAGAAAGGAAGAACTAGGAGATGCAGCTGAGAGGTGCTGTCAAGCACACATCTGCTCAGCTGGTGTAGTATAAACCAGTGCAAAAGGCTAGGCCTAGAGGATGTGAAAATGGGTATGAAAGATATTTGGAACACCTACAATTTTATTGATGTGTTTCTCTTTTTGGCTGACTCCTATAAAAGTAAAATTTGCTCTATTTTTGTATATAGTTCTATGAGTCTTCACGTAACCAACCACCACCAAAACAAGATACTGTACAGTTCTATCAACTTAAAATATTCCTTCATGTTATGCCTCAGTAGTCAAACCCATGTCATCTCTTACACCCAGCAATGACATTCATCCACAGATATATTAGAGAAGTTCTGGGTTTTTAGAACAATCATGCAAAAAAAATACAGGTTTCTCATATAACCCCATTTACACTTTGCAATGGTGTAATACATTTGTTACAATTGATGAAAACACATTTTTTATAATTGCACTATTAATTAAAGTTCATGTTTTAACTTAGGGTTCACACTTTCTGTAGTGCGGTTTCGTGGAGTTTTTAAACAATTTTTATTCTATTTCTATATATACAACCTAATGTTTCCCCCTTTTATCCACCTTCAGATATATATTTTAATGCTGTTAATTATGTTCACAATGTTGAGATACCATGACTGTTATCCATTACCAAAATATGTGTCAGTCCAAATTGGAACTGTGTACATTTTAAGTTATAACTCCCTATTCCCTAGCCCCACCCTGTACCCTGGTATCTTATACTCTAGATTATGACTCTATGAATTTGATTATTCTATTAATTCATGTCAGTGAGATCATAAGCATGTGTCTTTTTGTATCTGGCTTATTTCACTCTACATGATGCCTTGAACCTTGAAGTAAGAAATCATGAGTAGAATGAGAAGCAAACAGCTGAGAAAATGGGCCAAACTGATGTATAATCTAGAGAAAAACATATATATCATTAAGGAAGAAAGGAAAGAACTGTAAGTGAGAAAAGGAATAGAATAGAAATAGAGCAGTTAAAGAATGGAGAGAAGGTAAGGAAGAAGAATTAAGTGAGTGACAATGGAAGCAAGCAAAAATACAAAATAAAAAGGATAATTTTATGCTAATGAATTAAAATTAAGAAGCACATTAGAAATAAATTTAAATTGAGAAGAGATAAAATTAATGTCAACAGAGGAATTAAAAGTTAGAAGTAAAATTTTAAAAATCACATTTAAATTTAGAAGTAATGTGGTGCACTAAATTTATTAGAATATTTAAATATACAAATAAATTTAAGTAAAGCTTAAAATTTAGAAATACAAAATGTGAAAATGAAAGAAATGATGGCTTCTGATTAATATTGTTATTTCTGGACATATGACCATAATATACTCTTCTTTCTCAATTCACAATTTATAATGAGAGTTGTGCCTACTGCCATCCCAGAATCACTACTCTTAAAATTGTCATTGAATCATAGGTAATGTGTGTCACCTCTTAAAAATATATTAAGTTCATAAATTCTCTTAAAGACTTTTCTGAATATAACAATAATGTCACAAAAATGGGAATGAACCTTATTAAAGAACTCTTAGCTTTGTGAACACATAAGATATTTTTGACAATATAAACCAATGAAAGAAAAAAATCACAACTCTGGAATATTCACCTTCATTATATAACTCCTGCAAAAATAAAATTGGAAAACTCACTACCAAGAATTGTAATAAAACATATAAATGTTTAAATAATCATAAATTCATCCCAAGCAGGAGACAGATGGGTATTGGTGAGTTGAGCAATTTCTTCAAATGTGGGTCCTTTTGATAGGAACATAATCTTTTAGGTTTTTAATGGACTGTAAAATGTCCATTTTTGAGGTCAATTTCCAGTGAATGTTTTCCTGTGGGTAACCTTCACATCCCCATTTCTCAAGCTGTAAATGGCAGGATTCATGGTGAGAAGTAATAGAGAGTATAACACAGATAAGAATTTTCAGTGATGATGGAGATTTTCAGGTAGAACCTAAGTACACAATAAATCTAGAGGATAGGAAAATGGTTCCCACTGTGAAGAGATGTATGCAGTTGGAGAAACTTTTGAACTTGTTTTGCGCAGATGGTATCCTTAGGACAGTGGCAAAAATGTGAACATAGGTAACAATCATTAAAATGAATCTTTTCTAAAGCAAAAGAAAAGCTGGCAATAATAAATGTATATTACAAAATATGATCTCCAGAACAAAAATGTGTAAGCAGTGATGGCACAGCATAGAAGAACTGACACATTATGTTGAGCCAACAGAACCTGCCAGAGAATGTATATGCAACCTGAATGGAGCCATAGACACATCTATTGAGCCACGATGCCATCACCTTCTACAAATAAGGGCCCTATCCTTAATCACCTCATAGAGCAAAGGATGAAAGATGGCAGCACAGCAGTCATAGGACATGAGTATAAACAGGGAATACTCAGTGTCAGCAATAAATAAAATAAAAAAATTTTGAAGCACATCCTACAAAGGTTATGGAATGGCTGTTGCTCATAGAGTTTGTGATGGATTTGGGAACAGTGATAGAGATATAGGAGATATCAATCAAGAACAAATTTTTCATAAAGAAATACATGGGAGCTTGGAGATATTGGTCAATAATGGTGAGGTTGACAATGAGAAGATTCCCCAACATTTCTTTCATGTGAATGATAAAGAAGATTGTGATGTACAGTCTCTTTAGCATCCAGTTTTTAGGAAATGCAATGAGCAATAATTTCATTATGATTTTCACATTGGCAAATTTCTTAGGCATGGTTTTTAATATCTGGTGGAAATATAAAAATATGATAATTACATCACTCACCTACATCTTCAGGATGTTTCTCACTTTGTTTTTCTATCAATGAATCTTTTCTATTCTGAGGATTATTTCAAGGTTATCAGTTTGTAAACAGTAAAAATTACATCTTGCAAACTATAATTTCCTCTATGCATGCAAAGTAAATTATACTGGTAGTCAATTAAGAACAGTATAGCATATTTTACATATTGTAGTCTGAGATTTATGCAAAAAAATAGAAAAATTACTTGATATGTCCATATAAGAAATTTTCCTCTCTTTTTAATGGAATGGATGAAAATACAATTTTTGGAAATAACAGAGGAGTTAGTTATTGTCATTCATACTTGGAAATCTGTTTTAGTCCTTTTGATGTTTAGGCTTATGTGTCAACTTTGCCAGGTGATGGTGTCTAGTTGGTTAAGCAAGCACTGGTCTGATTGTTATTCAAGGGCATTTGGTGGACTTATTTTATCAGTAAGTGATTGCATCTATGGCTGTTTATATCTCCAATCAACTGAAGAGATTTCCTTCAACAAGGAGAAACATTTCATCCAATCAATTGAAGACTTTAAAAGGAGAATTAATGATTTTAGTAGTCAGAAGAGAATTTACATCTCTACTTCAGCCAGCCAGCCTCTCCTGGATAATTCAACCTTCATCAGAGTCCCTGGTTTGCAGTCTGCCCTATGGATTGTGGATTTAGGCTTCCCGATAGTCACGTGAGATAATTTTAATAAAAATCTTCTAATATTTATAGATATATCCTGTTGGTTCTGTTTCCCTAGAGAACCCTGAATAATACAGTTACTGTGCAGTGAATTGCTATATGGTGCATCATGGAAACACAGGCTCAGGTACAACAAAGGTTCTCAGCAAATGACTGCTTTATTACACTACACAAACAGTCCAGAAGATCTGGGGAAGAGATCCCGTTGTGGCCACCCCCAGGGAGGCCAAGTGTTGGTAGTTTGCAGCTCTGCCTGCCCTACTTTGTCTTCATGTCAGAGAGGAGGGAGCTAGGGCTGAGTATTTGTGCACCCCAGAGGGAGAGGGCCCTCCTACTGGGAGTTCCTGTCCTGATAATCAGCTGGAAGTCCTTGTTCCTGGTTTTGGTTGTTGGTACACTAAACCTCACACCACCTGCAGGCTACAGAAGGGAAACATTTTGACATCTGCACACCAAAGGTAGGGGTAGGCAAGGACTGGAGGATGACCACTAGGTATGTCCATGACTTCCCCAGCAGTCCACCCCTCAGCCTCTCATCCAGCCTAATCCTCCACATTAACTTTCACAACATAAACCCACCTCCCACCTTGGACAAAGGGGTGGAGATAAGGGTGGAGGTGGATCAGGCCTACATCCATGACTCTCAACACTCTTTAGATTAAAAGTTTAGGAACACCAGCAGTTGCAGCACATTAGCAGGGCTTTGCTTATGCGTTTCATTACACCAACTAGAGTGATCAGTCATGTCTGGAGTAATGGTTACATCCTTGCCCTCCAACACTCTGGGAGCCAGCTGAAGACATCCTGCATAGAATCTGTTTGTACCTTTTGCAGCCAGTGGGCATGCTGTTGGATTTTAGTCACCTTTTCTGTCTCCCCTGAGATATTGATGAACATATACTGAAGGTGTTAGCAAAAGCACATAAGGTTCCATTTAGGCTAGGAGGAAGTCTAGGGCAATGTGATTTTGGATCTTGGTGTAGTCATTCACAGGCAAGACAAGTGGGTCTTAGGATACAGAAGTAGAGCAAGGGGTCCGATGGTAGATTTAGCAGTTGGACAGTTTCCCTGCAGCCATGATGGCTCCACACCAGTTGGAAAACGTGTTTTCCTTCTAGGTTGCTGCCAAGCCAAATCTGTATAAAACAGGAACAGGGAAGATAAACAAATCCTGACATGGTCATCATGCAACCACTTCCCATGGGAGACACTTTTCAGTAACTTATCTTTACATTCTAAGGCCACCCAATCTGTCTGTCCCTTACCTTAAGATATAACCTCACCTCTTTCCCCTTGATCTGAGTGCATTGCCCATATATTTTGGCCAACTTCTACCCTTCCTCATAGATGAGGGCTCTCAGGATTCCTCAAATGTATTCCATGATGTTCACAAGGGGATTTTTGGCCCACCCAACCAAGGGTAGGCATCATCCATTAATTTCTGTGATCTGGGCATCAGGCTCTGTGGGTTCAGCCCATGAATATTTAGCACTTCTAGGCCCACTTCTGTCCTCCCACCCCTTCATCAGGTGGCTGTTACCTCCCAACATTCTCAGAATCATGTGGAAGTTGTTATAATGTTAAAAGCATGATAGTTCACTGATAGTGATTGAAAAGGACCATTCCCAGTGGTATGTCCTTGTTCTCCCTTTCAGAGCCAATTCTCATTTTGATGTGTGTAAGGGTAACTATGCAACAAAGCCTGGGTCCTTGCCCCACCTTCAAACTCTTTCTGTTGCTGTGAAGCAGGATAAGGCCATTTTCCCCTTCCAGGAAAATGCTGAGTTCAGCTTCCAAAGGACACAAGTAAGGCAGACAATCCATCCAGTAAGAAACTTGTCAAGGTGTAGACATCAAAGTTCCTTTTTCAGGAGCCCATTAAATTTCTCTACAATGCCAGCTGCCTGGGGGTGGTTGGCATCATCCACAGATGTTGGTGATGATTAGGTTTATGTGTCAACTTGGCCAGATAATGGCATCTAGTTGTTTGGTCAAGTAAGCATTTGTATGATTATTACTGTGAGCAAATTTCATGGCCTTAAATCATCAGTAAGTTGATTGTATTTATGGCTGATTACACCTACAATTAACAGGAGATTGCCTTCAGCCATGAGAAGCCAAGGGATTGTATATTTAGCTTGTTTTTTATTTTTTATTATTTTGCATTCCCTTATGCATCCAGAAAGCAAACTTCTCAAGTGTTGGTCCCATATATAACAAATTACATTGGTAAATTTTAGCTCTGGTAACTAGTTGCAGCAGCACTGCAGCTCCATACCAGGAGTGACCCAATGGACATCCAGGAACAATGTTTTCATCAACTCCTGTCCTCTCTTCCTTTCTTTTCACAAATCATATGATTGAATAAATCAGAATCATTTTAATGAATCCCACTTCTGATGCCAATTGTAATGTTTCAAAATCCCCAAGATCATCCTCACTTCCATCACTGATATAAAGCTTAGATTTAATTTGGGCTTGCTATTTACAAAGAAGTGGTGTTTATAATATATCATCAACCAACACTGCACATATTTTTCTAGTACGTGGAAGTTTTCCTATGATTTTGTTTATATTTTTAATTAATGGAAAATTTTCATTTATATAATGTGAATGTATATGTTCTTAATTTTTCCTAGAAATTTATAATCTATATCATACAATGAGGAAATTATCATTCTAAGTTTTCTTCTCATTGTACTTTATCTTATCACATTTTGTCTTTCAATTGCCCTGGGATTCAGGGGGAATCTTTACAATGAAGTCAGTCTCTTTCATCATTTGTATCCTAAAGAGTTAAGATATCCATTATAATATAATTTTCTGAGCAATCTTATTTTCCCAATATGATGCAATTATACTTATCATATGCCAAAATTATCTATGAGAATAATGACCTTGCACTATTCAGGGCTGTTCTTTCTTGTTTTACATGTCATATAAAATACAGTACTGTAAGACCAAATGATCATGTTATTCATACCGATATCAATTTCAACTGCAACAACAATATGATTTGGGAAAACGTATTATTTGCCCTAGAATATTTAAAGTGATTTTACATATCCTCAGCAGATTATGCAGTTGTATTCATGAAGGTTCCACATTTTCATGTGAAAAACATTTGATTTTTTATTCAAAAGTGCCAGAGTTCCTTTTATTGAGATTGCTGCTGAAACAACTGTTTCAGGAAAGCACATAAAGAGAAACTGATTTCCCAATTCATTCAGAAGCAGAGAGGATTAACCTGTAAGACTATTACTTTTGCCTCTAATAACAGAAAATTGTATTGAATACCCCAAGAAGAAATATTGAAGAATATTCTGTCAGAGATTTGCCTGGGATAAATGTAACCTTATGAAACTTTGAAACCCCTACTTGCCTAATAGGCTTCATGGTGTCCCCTCTCAGAGTGATACAATAAAACCAGGAGAAAAATGAACATGAAAGCACCCAGGAACAGTGATATTCTAGCAGTCACTAGTATATGCAGACCCTGAATAGCTCCAAGCTATTTCCACAACCACAGTGCATGAATACACCCCACTGACAATGTCCTCACTGTAAAGCCATTATATGAAGCATCATTGACGCTAGACAGAAAGCCTCCAAAAGCATTAGTGCAATGGATCACCCAGAGAGCCAACATACTGTGCCCAAATGACTAAAGAAACCAAGAAAAACGGTGGAAAACATATAACTAGGAAATTATTTAAATGCTGATATTTCATAAAGAAATAAGTGGAGCTTCAATAAATAAACACTAACGTTATTGAATTTAAGCATGCTTATAAAACAGAATTAAACATGCAGCTAATGGTGTAGAGAAGAGAAAACTGGTTATCTAGGAGAAAGGTCTGAGGATATTACATGACACAATACTAGTCATGCTTGCTTAAAGCAATTAATGAGACATGGAATTAAAATTATAGTAGTACCTGAGAGAAAAGATGGAAGGAGAAAACTGCCTCCAAGCAACTAGAGCTGTGCTTTGTCGATATGAAATGACTCTGTTCTGATCTTATGCTCCCTTCTCTCTCAGTCTATTTGCAGGCACACTTCTGCTCAATAGCATGCAAGATTTCAAGACATTACTGTATTAGTCAGCCAAAGGGGTGCTGATGCAAAGTACCAGAATTCTGTTGGCTTTATAAAGTGTATTTATTTGGGGTAGAAACTCACAGTCACAAGGCCCTGAAGAATCCAACTCAAGGTAACATAATAGGTACTTTCTCACCCAAAGCCAATGGCCACGTGTTGAAGCAAAATGGTGGGTGATGTCTACAAGGGTTCAGTCTTCCTTCTTTCCCCTTAAGACTCTGTGGTCCTAACTTCTTCTGACCTCAGCTGTAGGCTGGAGGACTCATCTGTCTCCTGAGGGCTCATTTCTCTCCTGGCTCAGCTGCTCTGCTCTCTCCACAAGGCCAGCTGTAAACTCTCAGGTGAATGACCTTTCTCTCCGTAGGGTTCCAGTGCCAAAGACTAAAATCTCTGCTTATACTTCTTCATGTATTTACTTCCATGTGAAACATCAGTAATTCAGGGGGTTACAGTTAATTGATGCTGCACCCCATTTCCCCAGGGCACCACCAGAGCTACTTATCCAACATGGGAAGCCTTTAGAGTCCAGGGCCATGACACAGAGACTGTTTCTCCTCCATGAATTATGGAGGGTACTGGCAGCAGTACTCACCTTCCCTGCACTTGTGGCTTTAACTGTGGATTCCTTGCAGTGACCTGTAATTGAATGGGGGCAGCTGCATGCTGCAACAGGGCTTCTATTGGTGCCACTCCTCCCTGCCAGGGTTGTTCATTTAAATGTTGTACTATCAACCAAAAGCAATCATGCCACCCCTGGAAGGTTGGAGATCTTTGGGCTGTTGCCTACAGGCCTGTTTTAAGAAGGTCATTATAATGTTCAATAATGCCAGCTGCTAAAGGATTGTAGGGCATATGATATACCCATTCTATGCCCTGTGAGAGGTTGCATTGCTGCACTATTTGCTCATTGAAATGTGACCTTCTGTCACTTTCTATAGTAATGCTCACACACTCACAGCTTGGGTTGCCTGGGGGGCAGGATACACATAGAGCAGACCTGTAGCTGTGTCAATGGCTGTAAGAGAATATCAGCAATGCCTACTCAAAGGTAATTGGCTATCTGCCATCTCGTGAGCAGGACTCGGCCTCACTCAATTTGACCCATAATCCTGGTCAGTGGTTTTTGATGTAACATGGAACACTGGGGGCACACATGGCACACTGCTCAAGCAGCCTCTGCATTCACAGCCAACCATAAAGGCATGCATACTTCATCATCATGGGGATTCCAGCATGTAGGAGTTTTCAGTGCAGCCACATGGCTGTGTCCTGAGCTCTATTTACCCTCAGGGTAAGCTTAGTTAACTGATTTGCTTCATCATTGCCTGGATGCAAAAGGGGGCAGTGAGCAGCTTCATGGTACACTGCCACTTCTTTAGACAACCCACATCCCCTTAGGTCTTCCCACATGGAACTTCCCCACAGGGGCCGATGGGCTACTGACCAATCCTTGTGCTTCCATTCCAGCAGCCACAGGGTAAGACCTTTTAATACCACCCAACTGTTGGTACATATCACTAAAGGGCCTGCTTCATGGCCCACTATGAGCCACACAGCTCTCAATTCATCCCATTGGCTGCTTTGACAAAACCCTAATTCATACCAAATGATATCAGTTAGAGGGCACACCACTATGGCAGTCCATTGAGCCACTTGTCCTTGGCTGGCTCTATCATATACCATGCCTGCTCTGGCATGGTACCTACCCTGGCTATGTATGGGGAAACATCCCTCATGGGAACTTGCAAGTGGGTCTCTGGGTCCAGTGTCCCAGCAAATGTCAAGGGACTTAAGACTTGTTGCAACTCTTTACTCACAGGACTGGAAGCAAACATGCTTCTCTGTTCCAAATAGGTCCCCCACTTGGCCATTGTCACCGTCTGAGCCATGCTGCTTCGTGGCTGAGTGATCCAATTCTGCAGCCATCCTTTTATACCCTTTTATAGGGTAGGTGGTGAATATCTTTACTGGGGCTTCCCCGGTTATGGCTTCAGTACTCTGTGGCAGTGCACATGGCTGCCAATTGCTTCTCTATGAAACTATAATGTATCTCTGCTTGCCTCTATAGCTGACTACAAAATCCTCTAGGCTGTCACAGTCACTCAGTCCATTGCTATAAGTCCCAACCATAGCCTTCTTCTGTAATGTGCATATCTAATTCAAATGGGTGGCTGGGGTTGACCACTAACAAAGTTTGAGCTTGCTTAACAGCCCTTTTGGCTTGTATGAAGACCTGCTCAGCCTCATCAGTCCAGTCCCATTCACTTCTTTTCTTTGTTAACTTATATAAAGGCTTTAGGACCTGTGCCAATTGGGGAATGAATACCCGCCAGTAACCCAGGAGACTGAAAAAGGTCTGCAGCTGTTTCATTGCTGAGGGGCATGGGAAAGCTTGAGTCTTATCAATTACTGCTTCAGGAATTACTTTTGTCTTACCCGACCATACAATACCCAAGAATATGACAGGCAACCCATGCCCTTGCAACTTGTCCCAATTTATTGCCCATCCTTGACTTTCAAGTTGGGTAACCAGAGTGGGAACAGCAGCCTCCAAATTTGCAAGAGAATCAGAGGTTAGCATTACATCATCAATATAATGATACACCTGGATGGTATTGGCATGTTGCCATCTTTCTAGGTCTTTAGCCACTAAACCATGACATATGGCGGGGCTGTGAACATAGCCCATGGGCAATACAGTAAAAGTCCACTGTCAGCCTTCCCATGTGAAGGCGAACTTGTCCTGTGCTTCATCAGCAATGGCAATGGAGAAAAAGGCATTTGCCAAGTCCAAGACAAAATGATAAGTTCTCAGTGTTAAAGTCAAAGTATCCATTAGGTCAAGAATAGAAGGCACAGCTGCATGTAAAGGAGGAGCCACCTTGTTCAGATCTCAATAGTCAACAGTCTTATGCCACGTCCAGTCGGATTTGCATATGGGCCATACCATTCGCATTAAATGGGCTCCGAGCATCATGAAGGATTTGTACCCTGACCAGTTCTTTAATAGTTGCTAATATTTCTTCATGCCCTCCTGGTAAATGATACTGGTTTAAAGTCACTGTACTGCGGGGTTCAGGCAACACAACAGGGGCATGTATAGCATGTTCCCACACCATGGGTTTCATTGCCTGTACTCATAGATGGAATTCACCAATAGTGGTTTGCAGGGTCAAGTTTTGTAACACATATACACCCAGCATATAATCTGGGACAGTAGAAATACACACAGTATACATTTGTGGGGGCAACCATCCAATTCCCAACATCACTTTTGTCTGGATGACCCGCAAGGTGCATTGTCCGGTATAACCATAACCATCCACATAGACATAGATGCCTGCGAGTTTATCCAGTTGCCCATAAAGAAGGGTGCATTCTGCACCTTTATCTACAAGGGCCAAGACATGCTGGACAATTTGTGTGACCAGTGGATTGCTAGCTCCACATAGGGCTTCTGGTCTTTCCAAAGGTCCCCCCTCGGATGCCGTGGCCTGTTTCTTATGTAAAGGTAAACACTGACTCTGTGGAGGTCCCAGGGTCCTCTAGCAGGTAGTCACTGAGTTGTGCAGTTTCTCTGAACTGCTGTGGTTTCTGGTCCCTTTCTGCTCATCACTGAGCAGGATCTAGCTGTCTCCAAAGGTCTAACAAGAACACGTTTGGTTGCCCATTTATTTTAGTTGGGTCTACCCCAGTGGCCACTAAATCATTCCACATTGGCTTCTGTGTGACCTTCATAAGACCTCTCTTATAGTCCTGGCCTGCAGACTTAGCTATTTTATGAGACAGAGGCACATCTCTCTTTGTCACCACTGGACGGACCTTGGTCCGTTGGCTCTTGGCCTTACCTAGAGTATCCATTATGGGTGTCACTTCATGGATTGGGTGCCCCACATATGGGGTCAAGATAGCCATCAGGGACCTAAATGACAGAGCAGTAGCATGTTGCTCAAGCAGGTCCTTCATCTGACTCATGAACCTCCCAGCGTCTGGTCCCTGGTTATTAGGGTCAAAGAAAACACTGTGTATGCCCATTTCCTGGACCACCTGTACAAGGGCATCATATGTAGTCCATTGGCTCACTGAGTCTAGTAATTCTCCCACATCATTCCAGACCATACAAGCAGCTGTTTGGAGCCACTCCATCAATGTATGATAGGGGTTTCCCCCAGCATGCCACCACACATTTAAGAGACGTTGGTGCAGCAGAGGATGACCAGTAAGTGATGCTAATTTCTCTATCTCAGTCCCAGAGCACACAATGCCATCCATACCCATTTTGCACAGGCACAGCAGCCATGCATCTATGGGATCTCCCAGCTTCTGCCAAAATTGCAGTCCCAGTTCAACCAGTTATGACAGCATATAGGGATGGTTCACAGTGTGCTGCACCATGTGTGGTTGCCCAATGGGGTGTCCCCCTTGCCCCATGTCCTGATCATGTCCCACCTTTTGCATCATGACCAGATGAGCTTGTTAGACAGGTCCCACTTCTTCTTCCTCATCCAAACTACTATCAACTGACACGGCTTGGCACTCCAGCCACACTTGTGACTGCTGCAGTTGCTCACACAACTGATGAATTTCCCTCTCCTGTTTCAATGTTTCTTGAGTGGTATCTCATAACAAAGACAGAAACACCCACCCCACCCACACAGCAGCAGCATGGGGCTTCATTTCCCCTATTGCCCACTTGGCCTGCTGCAGGGCATCTAGCAGCACTGCAAGTGGGTGTCACATCTGGACACAGGCACTACTGAGATAACCACTCAGCTATATCAGCCCATACACACAGTGGGGACCATCCAGGGTCCATACTCCCTACCTCCTCAGCCAGGGAAGCAATGGGAAAACATGTCAAATCCTGCCGACTTCGCCATTTGTGCACTGCGTCCACCTCAGGAGCCTATGAGGGAGGTAGACAGAGAAAAACTTAGGTGGAGAGGGGAGTTTGCTCATACCAGAACAGCCACAGTCTGATCCAGAAAAACAGGCAAGCAAACATGGCCATTTTTATTTGCAGGGTTATTCATATACTACTGTTATCACTCAAATGTTACACAGAAGGAACACAAAGTGCAACTCCCCTGAATCATTTCGGCTATGCCCAGGGAGTATGTGTGCTAGGCCAAGGATTTTATGAGCTAATAGCTGATCTAGCAGTTGGGTTGCTGCTTAAGTCTTAACCCTCACACACTGGTCTTAACCTTTACAGAGTTGCTGTCCAAGTCTTAACCCTCATACAGTGTGCTGAATTTGTGAAAAATCATCCACATTTCTTAATATATTTTAATTTCAAGAAAATTCTTAAAAGTAATATTTAGTAGTATTAATATGTTATAATATACATAATAATACATATAATACTTTATATTATAATAGACAATATTGTAACATATTTAATATATATAAATTAACATGAAATATGAGAAAAATAAAACCAAATATGTCTTACTTGTCAGTAAATTTAAGTCTTTAATCTAATACAATATGTGATAACATTATTAAGCTCAGCTCTACACTAAATATATTCACTATGAACATCCTAAATATCATTAGGTAGCAAGTTTCAAAATAAAAGTATTGGCTTAGGAAGCTACAAAGAAAACAGTAATTTTTCAAAACAGAGTAAATAATGCATGCAGCATGCTATTATAAAGCAATAAAATAGAATATTTTTGAAGATGCACATTATAAAGTTGAAGAATCCCTCCATACCAAGTTTGCTGAAAAATTTTATTATGAATTGGTGTTGATTTTAGTCAAAGTCATTTTCTGTGTCACTTGAGACAAATCATATTAATGCTCTTTTTATTTTGCTCATATGGTAGATTACAGAATTTTATTCTTGAATGTTGCACCAACTGCACATACAGGGAATAACCCTCATTTGATCATTGTGTAATAAATCTTCTAGCATATTGCTGGATTCAATTTAGCAATATGTTGTTGAGGATTTTTGCATCTAAATTCATGAGATATGTTGGTTTATAGTTGTTTTGCTTACATGGTTGATTGTTTGGTTATGTGTGTGCATATGGGTGATTGTGTATGTGTGTATTTGATGTTTGTTTACCTTTGGTTTTAGTATAATAGTAATGTAAAATAGATTGGTAAGTGTTCTTTCCTCCAATTTCTAGAGGAGGTTGTATAAAATTTCTGGGAATTATTCTGTAAATATTTTGCAGATTTCTGTGAAAAATCCAGGCTAAGAGATTTATTTTCTGGGAATTTTAAGATCATAACTCCAATTTTTTTAATGGTAAGACTACTCAAAATTGTGTGCCTCAGCTTGATTAAGGTTTGGTAATTTGTTATTTTCAGGAAATTGGGTCATTTATCTTGTTTTCAATTTTAGAAGTCTAAGTTGTTTCTAGTATTCCCCTGTTATACTTTAATTTTTAAGTTATTATTATTTTATTTTACAAGTAAACACCCTCATTTTATACCTCATTCTTCACTTAGCATATCTTGTTTAGCCTTCCAAGAGATTTATTATTATGTTGAATTTTTTGAACTAACAGCTTCTACATTATTTATTTTTCCAATGGATTTGCTGTTTTCAGTTTCATTGATATGTGATTTTATTTTCCATCTCTGCTTGCCTGATGTAATTTTGCTCTTCTTTTTTTCTAGTTCATGATGTGGAAATTTAACTTATTTGAGAATTTTCCTTTGTACTAATGTAACCATTTGTGGAGATAGTTGATATAAGATGTGTCATTGGAACACAGGCTCAAACAAAACAAAGATTCTCAGCAAATAACCACTTTATTACTTATATAGCAAAAGAATGCAAAATAAAAGAAAAGCAGTTCTATTGTGGCCCCCATGGAGGCCAACTGCTCAGGTCAGGGTTGGTGGATGGCAGCTCCACATGTCCCACTTTGCTTCAGAGATGAGGACCCAGGGCTGCATGAGGGTTGGGTTATTTTTTAGAGTTTAACATACTTTTCTATTTTTTTTTTTTTAAAAAGAAACAGATTACATAAATGTTACCTAAAAAATATAGGGATTTCCTATATGCCCTGCTTCTTAGCCCTCCCACATTTTCCCATATCAGTAACATCCTTCATTAATGTGATACATTTGCCACAATTAATGAACACATCTTGAAGCATTGCCACTAAGCATGGATTATAGTTTACATTGTAGATTACACTCTATTCTACACACATTTTTTGTAAGTTATTACAAGATATGCAATGGTCTGTATCTATCATTGCAATGTCATTCAGGGCAATTCCCAAATCCTGAAAATGCCCCCAAATTACACCTATTTTTCCCTCTCCCTTCCCTCAGAACCTCCAGTGGCCACTACCTCCTCATCACTAAGATGTCTATCCTACCCATGCTGATTTACAGATTTAATGCAATCACAATAAATATTGCCACAATATTTTTTACTGAATTAGAAAAGCTAACTATGAAATTTATTTGGAAGGGCAATGGGCCCCCAATAGCCAAAGATATATTGAAAAAGAAAAGTGAAACTAGAGGAATCAAACTACTTGAATTCAAAACATACTACAAAGCTACAGTGGTCAAAACTGTGTGATACTGGCACAGGGATAGACATACCGATCTACAGAGTCAAATTAAGAGTTCTGATATAAATCGGCATATATACAGTCATCTGATGTTTGACAAGGCCACCAAGCCCACTCAACTAGGAGAGAATGGCCTCTTCAACAATTGGTGCTTGGAGAACTGGATATCCATATCCAAAAGAATGAGAGAGGAATACCACCACAAAACTTATACAAAAATTAAAGACTTAAATATAAAAACCAAGACCATAAATATCTTGGAAGATAAAGTAGGGAAGCAACTACAGTATCTCGTATTGAGAAATGGTTTCATGAACTTTATACCCAAAACACTAGCAATTAAAGAAAAAATAGAAACATGGGACCTCCTCAAAATTAAAAACTTTTGCACCTCAAAGGATTTTGTCAAGAAAGTGAAAAGGCAGCCTACTCATTGGGAGGAATTTTTGGTAATCAAATATTTGATAGAGTCCTAATATCCAACAGATAGAAAGAAATCCTATACCTCAAAAATAAAAAAGATAAACAACCCATTTAATAAATGGGCAAGTGATTTGAATAGACACTTCTCCAAAGAAGAAATACAAATGTCTAAAAAGCACACAGAAAGATGCTCAACATCACTAGCTATTAGGGAAATGCAAATCAAAACCACAATAAGATATCATCTTACATCCATTAGAGATTCAGGGCTCAACCAGAGTATGAACACACTGAAGATTCAAGTATCTGGGACATATGTTGAATGGGTATAGTTCTATTTATAGGTTCAAATAAAAAGGGTAGAAAAATTATATGTAGCAAGATTATAAATGAGTCTAACTCTTACATTTTAGAAATAGGTCATCATTTATTCCAAGGTAAAGTCCACCGAGTGCACACTTAATGGGATGGTGTGCCTTGCCTATAGTATCTACATGTCTCAAGAGCCCTCAGGAGAACCCCGGGGTGATGCTTTGTGTAATGTGGCAGTTAGTGAAATCTGCCTGAAGCATTACCTCTGGAATGACCTCCCAACTCACTTTGAAATCTGTAAACTCTAGTAATTTTATGTATTTAATGTTTCTTCCTTTGGGTCAAGGTCTTTTTTCCAAATATATCACTGGTTGACAGTTGGTATTAATCCCTCAGTGGCAGAAAGGTTTATCCCCAGGAGTCATGGCTCATACTGGGGGGAAGTTAATGAGTTTATTGCTGAGTTTGGCTTAGAGAGAGATAGCAATTAATTAAGAAGGAGGCTTTCAGGATGTAGCCCTTAGGAAATAGATTCAATTTTACAAGAATAAGGTTCAGAATTGCAAGCATTAATATGGAAGGATTGGTATATTGATCTGATTTCTTTTATTAGGCATTCTCTTTGTACTTTAGGGATTCTTGACACTCTGAGAACAAAGCAGGACTCCCTAGGTTGGGGTTTTAATATTTTGTTGGTTATTGTGTGGGCTTCCATCCACTGAGATAACACCTTATGACAACATGACCAAATACATACTCCATGGAGGCATGCCCCAGGTGCACCCTTCCCCACACATCCCTCTACTACTGAAACCTTGTACTAGTAACCCTCTCCTGTCATAGATGCTGAAAGAATACACCCAAAATCGTGTTCTCAACCAGTTCTCAATCTCCCCAGAGTTCACTTGTTCCTTCCTCCAGTCCTCCCCACAGCTCCATGGATAGTCTAAACCACCTCTACAACCCACTCACACTCATGGTCTAGCACCATCAATCCCACTCAAAATGGTGTACCACTGTCACCACTGTCCACATTTAATTCAATTTTTAATATAATTGGGCTTAAATCCACTGTTTTACCTCTTTTTTTCTCTTTCTTCTCTCCTTCACTCATTTTTACTCATTTCTTTTTCTACCTTCTGGAGGTTTATTTTAGCAGGTTCTATAGTTCCATTTTGTTTCATATAAAGTGATATATTGCATATCTCACTTTTATTGCTTAAGTTTAAATTTTGTATAAGTAACCTAACATTGTCTAAAGTTATTGATATTTTTCAGTTAAAGTAAGTCATAGTCCTCTTACCTCCCAGAGCATATTTTTTAACCTCCTCATTTACAATATAGTTATGTAAACTGTTCTCCTAAATTCTTTGAGAAGCACAGTAAACAGTGTATAACTTTTCTTTAAATATCATACTTAATTTATATTACCCAGGAAGAGAATGAAATTGTTTTGTTTACCAACCTTTTTATTTCTCCAGTTTTCTTTACTCCTTTCTGATGGGCCAATATTTCTTATTTTATCTTTTCATTTCAGTTTATGTCCTTTCTTTGGTCACTCATTTATTTATTTATTTATTTATTTATTTTATTAAAGAAATTACACAAAGTTTTATTAGCAGTTTTCATTACTACTATTTACATTTTACATTTTCACAAGAACCTATTTTATTCCTACTTTTCCCTCTTACATTGTTGCTGCTGTGCACTTTAAATTCAATTTTTTCTTTTTCATTATTAAAGATGTTTGGAGCTGTCAATCTTAGCCTCTGATCACCATGAAAATGCTAGCATCAACCACATGTTGATATGCTTTCAGGCACTCTGCAAAAGAACTTAGTTTTATTTTATTTATTTATTTTTTTTAAATTTTTTTTTATTTGTAAAATGATGTATAATACATATGCATATATGTGCATTTGTTTACATAAATGTTATTTGTTATATATATATGTATACATTTTATAAAGGTGCCTAGATTACCCAAATATTACTCAGAAACTACAGGGATTCCCATGCTCCCCACCGCCCACACCCCCAACAACCCCCCACACAACCATTCCCCATCCACGTGGTACTACACCAGCAATGGATATACACATCCTGGGGCCTTGCCACCGAGCATAGACCACAGTTCACATCACAGGCCACACTCTCTCCCACC
>JAQZBX010054038.1:0-18738 GCA_029593785.1 Cabassous unicinctus | reverse complement strand
CCCCCCCCCCCAATATCTGAATGTACAATCCTCCCTCTACAATTTGATAGGCCCCCGTGAGCCTGCCAGGAGCTGCTGAGAAGCATAACCAGGTTCTACCCACAGGGAGGAATGAGTTTGGTAAAGGGCAGGTCCTCCCCTGAAGGGAGGAAAATGCCTTCTTGACTCCCTTCAACTGAGGTTTCCACAGCATGCTCGAGACCCTTATTTTAGCATTGCTTACTCCCAAAGTTATTATCCTCAATCTTAAAAACCACTGTCAACACGTTATTTTTATAAACCATACTCCTTTTCAAAAATTTAAATCCAATGGGAAAAAAGTTCCTTTAGCTAAAGGTAACAGGAAAAGCCTTAGATAAGATAAGGCAACCTCCTGAGGCACTCTCCCACCTTTACAAGGTTGGTGTCTCACAGGCAGGAAAGAGGAACAATTCTATTCTTTTAAACCTGATTACCATTTTCAGACACTAACCTAGACTAAGATACCTTTTTAAGTTCCTGACAATATAACTTCTTTGGATTCTGTTTGCCCGACTTGGCTTTTTTCTTTGCTTTGTGCTGCTCAAATTCCTAGATGATAAAAACAAGGGGAAAATGTCATAAAATTAGAAGTACAACAGTTGTACCCTGTTTCCTATTTTCCATGGCTGACTAAAAGGCACTGATATTTTAAGCAGATAAACCAAAACCTTAACTCAGTCTTTTTCTAATGAGGCAAAGCACCCCTCACCCTGCATATGTGCTTGTACTTGTTTATCACAACTCTACCTTTCATTTACAGAGACCAAATCATACCTCCTTCACAGGATCCCCATTAGATGGCTTAACATCAAGGTCAGCTTCAAGTTTTCTTTTCTTTTCTACTTCCTTCCGTCTGTCAAGTTTCTGCTGCTGTTTTAGTTCTTCAAGCTGTGTCCAAGCCATAAAAGAAACGGATTAAGGCAGAGTGATTTGATGTTACCTTGTTTTTTTTTTAAACAACAACAACAACAAAAAAAACATTTACTCACAGTCACTGAAAATTTCATCAACTATAACTAACCTGCTGTTTCCTTAGCTCAGCTTCCCGAAGAACAGCCTCCTTGAAGGGAGCACTGCTTGGAACTCCTGGGTCTTTCCTAGGTTTCTTCCGTCCCCGTTTTTTGGCTTCCTTCCTCAATTTTCTACGATGTTCCCGTACCTATTGTATTGAAAATGATGTAACTTTACCAAAACATCTTCCTACTTGAATTCATGTGAGAATACAATCTGGCCAAAGTTTAGTGACACCTGCAAAATGACTTAGAAAAATGAGTTCTATTTGGGGTAGTAACAATATACATAAATATATATAAAATGGCAAAAATAGAATAACCATGTGTCTATTTTCTCTCTTTGTAAAGAACTTTCTTATCATCAAATTAGGGCATTTTCTCACAGCTCTACCCAACATGCCTATTCAACCCCTATTTCCCAAGGCTAAATGTCATTAACTCAGACTTCCCCATGTGTCTGAGAGATGGGGCAGCAATCAGCATAGCAATGTCGTCTTTGGTATAGCTCTTCCAAGCACAACACCTACCTTTTTTTGGATTTTATACCGCTTATGGCAGGTCATGCGTTTACTTGCTTTCTTTAACTCTACAAAGAAAAACATTACAAAAGGATTAGACAGTTTGTCTAGTTTTTGATGACTGCATTAAGGAGGTCATGTCCCTTTCCATTTTAAGCCATTATCCCTCAAACCTAAAATTAAGAATCATCTGGACAGCCAAAAAAATACAAGTCACTCTCAAATCTCGCTTGCCTCTCCTACTCTTCCCCCATTAGACTAGCATTATACGCTGGAACGTACTCGACCAAAGCAATAACTGCTTCGCTCAAAAAACCACGAATCACAAGACGAGGCAGGCGCGGAACAGTAATTTTGGGAAGCAACTCCCAGCACTCTCCCGGGCCGGTATGTACGTGGCCGCAGAAAAGGCTGGGCCCGAAACCTCGCTCAGTCGCTCCTCACGAGACTCTAACCCAGCCTTCCTTCAGCACATTGGGCCCGCAGGTCGGCGGGTTCAACGTAGGGCCTACCCACTCTTGGGACCAGGGGCCTACCCGCTCCTCCCGCACAGAACAAGCCGTGGAGGAGGTAGGCCCGGGTGGGTCCGACGGCCAGGAGGGAGAGGGACGTCTTTTCCTCTGCCCGCCCCCATACCCCACTCACTCGGCCGCTTCATTGTGGTGGTGGGGACAGCAGTGCCAGCAGCAACGACCTCCTTCCTCCAGCGCCACGTGCGAAATGAGACCACAGGAAAACGTCACGCACTCACGCTGCCGCCGTAAAGCGCGCCACCGCCACCCCGCGTGCGCGCGCACGCAGGGTCGCGCGGAGCCGGGCTCGCTTGGCGACCGCGGGGCTGGCTTTACGGCGGCGCCGGGAGGGGTGAGGGCGGCGAGGGCGGCGGGTGCCGGAGAGACGGCGGCGGCCGCGGCGGAAGGAGCAATAGCAGCAGCCGTGGCGGCCACGGGGCGGGGCGTGGCGGTCGGTGACCGCGGCCGGGGCTGCAGGCGGCGGAGCGGCTGGGTAAGGCCGGGCCCGGGGCGGGCGGGGCCGCTCCCCCTCGGCCGGCTGCCGGGCCTTTGTGTGGGCCCGGGCGGGCGGGAGCGGCAGCGGAGGCCCCGCCCCGGCTGTGGGGACGCGCCGGTCCGGCTGGGCGCGCGGGGCGGGGCGGGGCCCGGCGGCGGGCATGGGGACTGGCCGGGCAGCGTCGCCGCACCTGCTGGCCGGGACAAAGGCGCACAGCCGGCCGGGCAGCTCCCCGTGCCCATCTCTCCCGTCCCCGGCGGCTGGCGGAGAGCTCGCCGCGGGTTATCTTCGAAGCTGTCAACGTTTCTTTTAGTCCCAGTCCCAGTGACAGGTCGGGACAGTCGTTCCTTTCCTTTGCCGGCCAGGGCCTCCTTTTTGATTTTGCTTTTTGTGGGTTCGGACACACACGCTCCTAGTGATCCTTTTTTTTTTTTTTTACGCTTTACAGACGACCGTTTCAGACCGTGTGTTTTTATCAGTGAGGCCAGATATTTCAGCTCTTACCTGCAACATCACAAAGATTGGGGCTTTTTGTAACTGTACATTTCCTGGTCTTAAATATCTTCCCAACTCTTACTATTTTTTACTGAGAAGCATAGTTTTGTTATTATAGGGAAGATATTAGGAGCAGAAAGAGTGGCAAAAATATAAAAGAAATCCTGAAAAGCAAATGACAAATACACAGTATTGGATTTAGAAATTCTTACTATAACTGCAGAAGCATACCTTAGAGTAAAGCATTTTAGTTAACTTTTTTTTTTAAACAAACTAGGGCTCCTCAAAAATGATTGATTCTTAGGTGGTTTCTTTTTTCCCAAGTATAATTTGGAAGCAAACTGGGCTCAGAACAAATATAAAAGGCTCGTATAGTTTTTGCTTTATTTTTCACTAAGAGATTGCCTATATTTTAAGACCAAAATGGAAGATTGGAAAGTGTTTTTTGAAGAGGTATTTCAGATTGAAACAGTTGGAAATATGTGTTGTGGATGGTTGGAAAGACCTTAACCTCTCTCTGACTTTGGGAGTGTACACAGTGCCTCAAATATTAATATTTTACCCAAATTCCCCAAATTAATAAATTATGAAATATCCCTATGATAGATTTTTATCAAACCATTAAACTCATTTGGAAAAATCTTCATTAAGATAAAACACCATTTGGAAGAATCTTCCCTAAGATAACCCCTGACCAGCTGCAAAATAACAGATATAGTTCCTCGCTTCATTTTTTTTTAAAAAAAAAGGGTAATTAAGGCATAGAATAAATACTGAAAGCTCTAAACATCAGTGTTAAGGGTGGTTTCCGGAAAGAATTAGGAATGTGAGTGATTTTTTTTTTTTCTTTGAGCCTTCTGTTTTCTAGAGTTTGTTTTTGAGCATGGGTCTCAGTATTAAGTATTACTAGAAATAGAAGCTGAAGTTTACAAGCTATCAAAATAATGCCATTTGACTACACAGTAAATATTCTCCTAGTTGCATGTTATAAAGTTATTCTTTATTGCCCTCTTTAAATTATCATTGGTCATCAGGCTTTTGGACTTTAAGACCAAGTTTAAGAAAACTTGGAAGTAAGTTTCAGAATCTATTTGTTTCTTCTTTATGGAAAAAGAATTGCTGAAGGGATGCTCACAAGCCTCTTAAACTACACAAATGATCTTTTTGTTTTGTTGTTTTAAAAAAGGCCCCACTTAAGCAAATTTTGTAAATGTATTAAAAAGATAAACTGAGCATTCAGTTAAATCAGATGCTATTCTATAATAGAAGCCAGGACTACATTAATGAATAAAATCAGAATCTGTACCCAGGGAGCATGTAATCCTAGAGTTGAAACTATTTTTGTTGTGCTTTGAAGTTTCCAAGTGATTTCAGGTACATAGTTTTCACTGTCACAACAATCCAAGGAAGATAGTATGTTTTACTGTTCCCATTTTAGGGCTGAGGAAACATCTGAGTGGTGACTCAGACAATATCAAAGAGATAATTAGTGGTAGAAGACCTGGGGCTACTATTGTGATCTTCTCGTCACAATAGCTTTCCTACCAAATTTTCAAAATACTTTTTTTTTTTTTAGGAGATACCAGGAATTGAACCCAGGACCTTGTACATGGGAAAGCAATCACTCAACCACTGGAGCTACATACGCTCCCCTCAAAATACATTTTAAAATGTATGCCTTGGCTAGAGAATGTTTAAAATTATCCTTGTTTTGCATCTTTTTTTGTATTCATAATTAATTAATTAATTATGAATGAATGATTCAAGGGTTTTTGCTTATTGCATGATCTCAATAATATACACATATGCCAGTGATTTATATCTTTTTTTTTGTCATTTGGTTTTCTCTGGATTATTTATAAAGGTAATTCTGAATTTCTGCCATAAGGGTTGAAGGCTTTTTGCTTTAACCTTGGTAAAATTGTATGTGGTATCTCTTTGCAGTGACTAGTAGGATTTTAGGAAAGAAATGTTGCCTTTCTCTGAATTTTTTGGAGGAAGGAGTTTTCCAGACTATTCCCATGAGCCATTCGCAGTTGGTTCCAGTTTGCCAGAACTTGGTGTCACACGTGAGTCTCCCACATGTGTTCACTCTGCGTTCCAGCTCTGTGCTTGAACTCTGTTCTTATTGACTGGGCAGGCATGCTTTGCTCCTGGAATTGACAGTCATTTCATGTGAGAAAAGGGGGACTTCAGTGAAACATCTTTAAGTACAAGAAAAGCATTTGGTTTTAAAGTAGAGGAAATAGCTAGTACTGTTAGTACCTGGGCCTTTGCAGAGTTTGTTTTCTAGGTGCAAGAGAACGATACGCCTGTTTTCTCCAGTTCTCTTACCTTTCTTTAGCAGTTCTACTTGAATGTTTTCTATCTATTCGTACTCATTTCTACTCCTTCTGACCCTTCCTTTCTATTTCCCCTTTCTCTGCCTTGTTCTTCTCTTTCAGTTTTGAATATACTAACTCTGAATCAGCACTTCTAAAGCCCTGCCTTCTCCCACTGGCTTCACTTGGCCTTCAGACATAATGAGGAGACTGGCTTTTCGAGGCGCTGGTTGTGCTCTGGTAAAGCTGGTAAATTACTGATCATCTACACCTGCTCCCTTTTCTGTCCTTCCTTGCCTTTCCCCTCCATCTTTCTTAAATTTTTGTTATCCTGTCCATAAAGAGTCCCTCCTCATGTTCACCAAATTTATTTGTGTCCTTGTCACAGATTATTTACAAAGGATTGGCTCTTAGCTTCTTTATCTTAATGAACTGAAGCCAGTTTATCAGCCTTTTATAAACAAACAAAAATCAACAAAACGTGGCCATTCTTGGCCTAAGCCCTTTAACAATTTTAGCTGGTTTTAGCTAACTGCAAACTACTACACTGTATAGCAAACCAACACCTAGAGGAAGGCAACATCATGGTAGGGTCTGTTTTTAAACACTTTGAAAGTTATCATGTGGGCTTTAATTTCAAGGAGGAGTTACGAGACTCTCCTTGTTTCTTTGTTGCTTACCAGGGTTTTTTGTTTTCTGTTTGTTTTGCTCCTGCTGTCTGCTCCTCAGACATCCCCAACGCAAGGTTAGATCCCCAACGCAAGGTTAGATCCCCAACTCTTCTCTCCGTACTAGTAACAGGGGCTTTGCTGTTCCCATTCTTGCAGCTACTTGTGTTTTAGGGAAATTGAATATCCATAAATGAATGTGATCAGAATTTTTTCTTTTAGCTTTAGAAAGAGACCTTTGAAATCACAATACACTATTTGGTCCTGTTAAATTCTGTAAGCATTGTGGAACTTTCTTAAGTGTACACCCTTTCCTTTTCCTTGTAACAGACCTTTTCAATAGTGGTTGCATTTCTTGTATTATAGCCAAATTTACATTTACAAATTTATGTTTGTGAAGTTGTGTGAAGACTAATTACTTAGCTGGCAGCCTGAAACTGAGAGCACATAGAAATTGTAATGAGAACTAACAAAGTACAAACAGCTATAATAGCTCAGTAAGTTATATTTATAAGTAATCAGTGCATTTTTTGCAAGATGCATTAGTTCAGCCACAGGAAAATACAACCCCAAGACATGAGCTTAAAATACAGACACAACTGCATTCCCCATCTACTTTGTCTTGTTCTGTCCCACTAAAAACAGTCATTTGTCTTAGAAATTTTTTTTTTTTGCTTATGTTGTTTGTATTTCTGATTTTGAAGATTGCTGTAGATAAGATCCTATAACAAAAAAAATGTTTAAAAATTTTGGCTTTATGATTTGGTGGTATTAGAAGATGTATTATTTTAATAGTTAGTGGCTATTTTAGTCACTGTGTAGGAGATTGATAGTTTTAAAGCTAAACTGATTTTTACTGCCCTGTGTTGGACTCATACATTTTATTTTTAGCATTCAAGCCAGGGTAGTTATGATAATATATTGTATTCTTGCAATATGTTTCTTTTATGCTTTAGAATCTAAGGTGTACTTTGCAGATACCAGCATTAAGAATGACACTTTATCACACTCAGTTTTTGTGAAGTCATTTCTAGAGTTGGTGAGAGGAAGATCAGGAAGAAAACAGGATAATAGACCCCAGAAAGAAGGATAATGCACACATATTTAACGGCTTCTGGAAAGGCCATTCAGATCATTTACTGGGGGTGATGATTTCAAAGTTCATGGGGAAAAAGTACCTCCTATAACTGAAAAGGAGTCTAGTTTGGATTAACAGAATAGTTTCAAAGCCCAGTTTTTCTACTTCTGAAAAGATATGGCAAATCACATTAAGGATTTTCCAGTGGATTCTCATTTAATGAATGAAAAAAATTCATCTTCAGTGTGTTAATTTTAGGGTGCATCTGAAATGCTAGAAAGTTAAATGTCCTTTGTCCCCTTAACTTCGAACCACTTTTGCCTATCATTTTCCATGTCTTGGCCTACCTGTAAAATGCTTTTAGTTGTAAGGCACTCTGGGGAAGACAGATGATGAGGCTGCCAACTCTAAAAGTGCCTGGCTTGGAGGCCTCTGTCTTCCAGGGCTGCCTGGCTGCCTCAGACGCTGAGGGACCATTACCTCCATACTAGTGTACCACTGCAGGTGGGCTGGAAAACTCCAGTCCAGGATCAATTTGAGGCCAGAAGTGCAAGTTGAATCATTCAAAATTGGCTATATGCAAATGAATACACTTTTACTGAATTTGTCGCATCAAAGTTGAAAGGGTAGCATTTGTAAGTGAAGAGGCTAAAGCAATGAGGACCAGGACTTCCATTGGAAAAACTTAGAGCTAGCCAAACTTTCCTTACAACAGTTGAAATATCCTTGTAAATGAACCAGAAGCTTGGTGGCAAGTGGCCAGCTAAAGGCTTGGTGGCAGATTCTAAATTTAAATATGAGAACATGGTTAATTTTTTCTTATAGAAGAAGTTGGATTCCATGGGTTCCAAAAGAAGAAGAGCTACCTCCCCTTCCAGTAGTGTCAGCGGGGACTTTGATGATGGGCACCATTCTGTGTCCACACCAGGCCCAAGCAGGAAAAGGAGGCGACTTTCCAATCTTCCAACTGTAGATCCTGTGAGTAACTTGGATCACAACGGTTTCTGCATGCTTTCCCTATGAACCCCCTGAACTTCCTTTAATGGTAAAAATGGTTAAGATGCAAGGCCTCTCTACCTCATTTTCCTCTTGCTTGATATTCTTAACCTTTCCTTTATGCAAAATGTATTAAGCAAAAGTCTTATAGTAATAATATAATTTAATATGAAATAATAAAGAATATCAGTATGTCACATCATGTATTCATTCTACAAATAGTTTATCTGTCATATGCTAAACATTTGTAGTGGTTGGGATCCAGCCTTGTGTAAGACAAGCTAATTTTTCACATGGCAGATTCTAGTGTAGGGGAAGCAGAATGTAAACAAGTGAACAAGTAAAGTACCCTCGGCTAGTGCTGTAAAACAAGTTTGGGTCATTAGGGCTGTTTTGGTTAGTGTCTTCAGGAAAGGTTTCTCTGATGAGAAGGCACTAGCCCTGTAGAACCCTGGAGAGGGGTTTTCCAGGAAGAGAGGGTGGGTCAGAAATAGGTGTGGGGTATCAGGATTACAGAGAGATGGTCAAGAGGGAAAAGACTGGTGAGGGGTCCACCCAGGCAGAGTATGTAGGCATTATTAGGAATTTGGATTTTATTCTCCGTGTAGTGAGAAATCCTTCTTTTGGATGGTTTTAAGCAGGAGAGTAATATGAACTGATTTAGGTTAAAAGAAAAATTACTGATACCAAAAAAATATATCAATTTGATTATCTTAAGTATGAGACACACTTTCAGTATATTTTTGTATCATAAAATTTTTGGGAATTCATCCTTTTTCTCTATTTGCCTTTATAGACATATTTTTATTGACGAGTACTAGAGAATTTTTATGCCTACATTGGCTTTCTGTTTACTTTCTTGGTGATTTTTCTCCTTTTTCTATGTGTAGATTGCTGTGTGCCATGAACTTTATAACACCATCCGAGACTATAAGGATGAGCAGGGCAGGCTCCTCTGTGAGCTGTTCATTAGGGCACCAAAGCGAAGGTGAGTTGGAAACACATCAATACAGTGGGAAAGGTTTGGCCCAGAATTCATGTTTAAGATGTTTGGTGATTGAGTGTTCCTTTGGAAGGAATGGCTTAAAGGATTCTGGGTCCAGATTTTAGCCTTAGTTGGCACATATGGAGAAGCATATTTAAAAAAATATATTTCATTATAGCATTTAGGATAGCAATGAAGTAGTATCAATCATAGTTAAGAAAGATGCAGACAGAACAGAGTGATTATTTTCACCTTGTGTACTCACTTTTCCCCCCTTACTTTTGGGCTTGCCTTCTGTTTTCCAACTAAGCAAAGCAAATTGCTGGCCTCACTATGCACCTTGCACACACCTCCCTATGGACATTTCGTTCCCCCTAGAGAATCCTTCCTCTCTTGCTATCAAAATAATCTTAACTATTCTCTTCAAAACCCTGGTAATTGGCACTTCCGGGAAGGTGGCGGGTTAGAGAGACATAGGACTCACTTCTCTTCTAGAAAAACAGCTAGAGGTCAGGCAGAAATGTCCTGGAAAAAAAATATTGCAGTGTTTAGGACACCAGGGGAAGGCTGGACACTGCCCAGAAGAGAGAAGGGCAAAGGAAAAGAATCTTGATGGCAAAACTGTAATTAAAGTTGCAGCTACACACAAAGGAGGCCGCAGGAAACTGGAGAGAGAGGGACACAGCCTAAGGCTGACTCAGCTTTTGACCCACAAATTTGGTCTGCTGTGTCCCAGTAGCCCTTCCAAGCTGGGAGGGGCTGCATCATTGTTTGCAAGGGGAGTCCACATGGAACTAAACAGGGACTAAACAGATCTGGTCTTCTCAACCTCCCTCTCTACTGATCAAGACTGGTTGTTTAGGACACAGAGGGCAGTGGAATTATTTCCTACCCGGGAAAAGAGAGCAGGCTGCCTGCAAAGGTTGGAGAACTGTCTCTGAGAAAGTTTGACTTGCAAGGCTCTTAGCCTCCAGATAGGACCTTCTGTCACATTGATCCCATCCCTGTTGCAGCAAGCAAGCTCGCACAGGCTTTGAACTGAGAGGCATGACAAAGAGCACCATCTGCTGGCCGACCAAGGATCTTCATGTGAAGACATTAAAATAAGAGACATTTTCCAGCCTTTACAGCCTCCCTTCCCAAGGCCCTTGCAAGTGGGGCTGCAACTTATTACTGGGTCCAGGGCACAGATCTGAGCAACTGATAGAGACAACCCTAAAGACCCAGAGCAGGTTGAACCAAGAAACAACAGCAGTAAACACATCCTCCTGCCACTAAATCCCTATGAAAGAGAGAGAAATTGAGCATCTGAGTAATCTCCCCATCATAATCAGATGCCTAGACATCAGCAAAAAATTACAGGCCATACTAAGAAAAGGGAAGAAATGGCCCAAGCAAAGGAATATATCAAAGTCCCAAATAAGACACAGGATTTGAGATGACAAATCAACAAGATTCATACAAATTTCCAAAATCAAATTAATGAGTTGAAAGACAATATGGCTAAAGAGATAAGGACATCAAGAAGACACTGAGTGAACACAAAGAAGAATAGAAAAATAACAGAGCTTATGGGAATGAACAACATGAGAAGTGAGATCAAAAATGCATTCCAGGCATACATACAACTCAAAATGATAGAAGAAAGAATAAGTGATGCAGAAGTAGAACAGCTGAAATCGAAGAGAGAAGAATAGAGAGAAAAGACTGGAAAACATTGAGCAGGGCCTTAGGATTTTGAATGATAACACAAAGCACAGCAACATACCTGTCATGGGAGTTCCAGAAGAAGAAGAGAAGGGAAAAGGGGCAGAAAGAGTATCTGAGGAAATAATGGCTGAAAATTTCCCAACTCTCACTGAAGAAATGAACTTACATGTCCAAGAAACACAACATACCCCAATCAGAATAAATCCAAATAGACCTACTCCAAGATACATACTATTCAAAATGTCAGACATCAAAGATAAAGAGAAAATTCTGAGAGTGGCAAGGGAGAAGCAAACCATTACTTACAGGGGATGCTCAGTGAGACTTAGTGTGGATTTCTCATCAGAAACCATGATGACAAGAAGACAGTGGTATGATACAATTAGAATACTAAAAGAGAAAAATTTGCCAGCTGAGAATTCTTTTTCCAGCACAGTTGCCCTTCAAATATGAATTAGAGTTTAAAATATTCACAAACAAACAGAAACTAAGAGAGTTCGTAAAAAAGAATCTGTCTTTGCAGGAAATATTAAAGAGAGCCTTACAATCTGAAAGAAAAAGACAGGAGAGAGAGGTTTGGAGGAGAGTGTAGAAAGCAAGAATAAGAGAAAGGACAACCAAAAGAGTAAAAAGACGAAAATAAGCTATGACATATGAAAACCAAGAATAAAATTGTGGAAGTAAATAATGCATTTACAGTAATATCATTGAATGTGAATGGATTAGACTCCCCAATCAAAAGATATAAGCTAACAGAATGGATTAAAAAAAAACATGAGTCATCCCTATGCTGTCTGTAAGAGACTCACCTTAGACTCAGGGATACAAACTGACTGAAAATGAAAGGTTGGGAAAAGATACTCCACACAAACAGTAACAAAAAAAAGAGTAGAGATAACTATACTAATATGGGAGAACACAGACTTTAAATCCAAAAAGGGTATAAGAGGAACAGAAAACCATTATATATTAATAAAAGGGACAGTCCACCAGGAAGAAATAATAGTCATAAATGTCTATGCACCTAACCAGGGGACCCCAAAATACATGAGGCAAACTCTGGCAAAACTGAGGGGAAAATAGACATCTCTACAATAATAGTTGGAGACTTCAACACACCACTCAGAACAACTAGACAGAAGATCAACAAGGAAACAGAGAACTTGAACAATATGATAAACGAGCTAGACCTAACAGACTTATGCAGAACGTTGCATCCCAGATCAGTGAATTTATGTTCTTCTCAAGTGCTGATGGATCTTTCTCCAGGATAGACCACGTTAGGTCACAAGGCAGATCTCAATAAATATAAAAAGATAGAAATTGTACAAAGCACCTTCATAGATCATAATGGAATAAAGCCAGAAATCAGTAATAGGAAAAGGGGAAATTCGCAAATGTGTGTAAACTGAACAACACACTCCTAAACAATCAGTGGGTTAAAGAAAAAATTATAAGCGAAGTTAGTAAGTCTATTCAGATGAATGAAAATGAGAAACAACTTATCAAAACTTATGGAATACAATGAAGGCAGTGCTAAGAGGGAAATTTAAAGCCCTAAACACCTATATTTAAAAAGAAGAAAGTGTTAAATTCAAAGACCTAACTGAACAACTGGAAAAACTAGAAAAAATAACAGGAAACCATTCCCAAAGCAAGCAGAAGGAAAGAAAGAAGGATTAGAGCATAAGTAAATAAAATTGAGAACAAAAAAAAACAATAGAGAAATGAACAAAATCAAAAGTTCGTTATTGGAGAAGATCAATAAAATTGACAAATCCTTAGCTAGAATAACAAAGGAGAAAAGAGAGAAAATGCAAATAAATAAAATCAGAAATCAAAGGGGAGAAGTTACAATTGACCCCACAGAAATAAAAAGGATCGTAAGAGAATATTATGAGAAACTCTTTGCCAGCATACTAAACCTGGATGAAATGGACAAATTCCTAGAAATGCACAACTTACACTGACACTACCAGAAATACAAGAATTAACAAACCACATTTAAAGAGATTGAATCAGTCATCAAAAATCTCCCAACAAATAAAAGTACAGGACTAGATGGCTTCACAAGTGAATTCCACCAATCATTTCAAGACAAATTAACACCAGTCCTGTTTAAACTCTTCCAAAAAATTGGAGGTAAAATTCTCTAACACATTTTATGAAGCCAACATTACTGTAATACCAAAGCCAATTAAGTTACTACAAGAAAAGAAAATTTCAGACTAATCTCTCTAATGAACATAGATGCAGGAATTCTATACAAAATGCTTGCAAATAGAATTCAACAGCCTATCAAAAGAATTATACACCATGACCAAGTGGGATTTATTTCTGGTATGCAAGGGTGGTTCAATGTAAGAAAATCAATTAATGTAATACATCACATTAACAAATTGAAAGAAAAAAACCATATGATCATCCTTATGCAGAAAAGGCATTTGACCAAATCAAGAACCCTTTCTTGATAAAAAACATTTCAAGGGAAGCGGATGTGGCTCAAGTGATTGGGCTTCTGCCTACCACATGGGATTTCCCAGGTTTGGTTCCTGGTACCTCCTGGAGAAGGTGAGCTGATGCGGCGAGCTGGCACAGTGGGCAGGCGCGGCAAGCTGACGCAACAAGATGACACAACATAAGAGACACAAAGAGGAAAGACAATGAGAGACACAACAAACCAGGGAGCTGAGGTGGCTAAAGTGATTGAGAGCCTCTCTTCCACATGGGAGATCCTGGGTTTGGTTCCCAGTGCCTCCTAAAGAAAAGATGAGCAGACACAGAGAGCACACAGCAAATGGACACAGAGAGTAGACAGCAACTGTAAACAACAAAGGGGGATAAATAAATAAAATAAATCTAAAAAAAGAAAAAAAATTTTGAAAGATAAGAATAGAAGGAAAATTCCTCAATATGATAAAATGCTTATACGAAAAACCCACAGCCAACATATACTCAATGGAGAAAGATTGAAAGCTTTCCCTTTAAGATTGGGAACAAGACAAGGATATCTACTGTCACCACTGTTGTTCAACATTGTCCTAGAAGCTCTAGCTAAATCAATTAGACCAAAAAAAAAAAATTAAAGGCATCCAAATAGGAAAAGAAGTAAAACTGTATTTGCCGATGACATGATAAAATATTTAGAAAATTCTGAAATGTCTAAAGCAAAGCTATTTGAACTAATCATTGAGTTCATCAAAGTGGCAGGATATAAGATCAACACACAAATATCAGTAATGTTTCTGGACACTAGTATTGAACAATCTGAGGAGGAAATCAGGGAAAATTCCATTGACAATAGCAACACAAAGACTCAAGTACTTAGGAATCAGTTTAACCAAAGAAGTACAGGAGCTGTATGGAGAAAACTACAAAACAGTGCTAAAAGAAGTCAAAGAAGACTTAAACAAATGGAAAGACATCCTGTATTCATGGGTTGGAAAACCAAATATCATGAAGGTATCAATCCTACCCAAACAGATTTATAGATTCAGTGCAATAACAATGAAAATTCCAACAGCCTACTTTACAGAAATAGAAAGGGTATTACCAAATTTATTTGGAAGAGAAAGTGCACTCAAATAGCCAAAAGCATTCTAAAAAAGAAGAGCGATGGAGGAATTTCACTGCCTGAGCTTGAAACATACTTCAAAGCTACCATGGTCATAACAGCATGGTGTTGGCATAAGGATAGACATAACCATCAGCAGAATAGAATTGAGAGTTCAGAAATACACACTCACCTCTATGGCCAGCTGTTTTTCAACAACCTACCAAGTCCATGTTAACAGGACAAAACAGACTCTTCAACAAATGGTGGTGGGAGAACTGGATATCCATAACCAAAAGAATGAAAGAGGACCCCTATCTCACTCCTTATACAAGAATCAACTCAAAATGGATCAAAGACCTAAATATAAAAGCCATTTTTTCTTTCTTAGATCTAGTACCAAAAACCACTTATTTGAAGACAGAAAGGGATTAAATATTTTATTTCCCTAAGGCTTTCTTAAAGGTCAGGGGCTTTACCTATGAAAAAGTAGTAAATTGTCATTTGTAACCTGTGTGAAACAGCAGCCAGCCTTAAAGTAGTCCTTTCTGGCTAAGAGTTAGAACAATGAATACTAGAATAATTAAGCTGCTTTTAGTTTCTTTTAATTAAAATTATTAGGTAGAATTCAAGGATTATTACATGTTATTGCTTAATGTGTTGGTAATCATTGAAACGTAAAGACTCTTTGTCATGCAAAAAAAAAAAAAAACACTACTAGAAGAAAATGTATGGAAACATCTTCAAGATCTTGTGGTAGGTGGTGGTTTCTTTACACCCAAAGCATGAGCAACTAAAGAAAAAATAGAGAAATTGGATCTCCTCAAGATTAAATGCTTTTGCACCTCAAAGGATGAAAAGGCAGCCAACTCAATGGGAGAAAACCTTTGGAAATCATATATCCAACCATTTGAGCCACATCCGCCCCCTGTAGCTTCTCGGGGCGGATGTGGCTCAAATGGTTGGGCATCCGTCTCACATGTGGAGGGACCTGGGTTCGATCCCTGGGACCTCCCGGTAAAATAATAAAAAGAAAAATATAGAAGGCGTGCCCCCCTCCGAGCCACTCAGCAAGATGATGACGTAACAGAAGAGTGACACAAGGGAGAGCCAAGATGAGACGTGCCGAAAAATCAGGAACTGAGGTGGAGCAGGTGGCAGAATGCCTCTCTCCCACATTAGAGGTTCCCAGGATCAAATCCCAGTGAAGACAGGAGTAGAAGGATGAGAAGAGAGGGCAGGAAACAGACACAGAGAATTGCCCAGCGAATGGACACAAAAACAACAAAAATGGAGGGGGGGCTTAAAATGGATAAAAAGGTAAATAATCTTTAAGAAAAAAAAAAGGAAGCTACAACTCAACAATAAAAAGCAAATGACCCGTTTAAAAAATGGGTGAAAGACTTAAGTAGACATTTGTCCAAAGAAGAAATGCAAATGGCAATAAAACATGAAAAAATGTTCAACATCACTAGCGATTAAGGAAATGCAAATCAAAGCTACAATAAGATATCATTTCATGCCTATTAGAATGGTCACTATAAAAAAGACAGATTAAAAAACTAAAAAAAAAGAAAAAACAAAAAAGCCAGAAAACTGCAAGTGTTGGAGAGGATGTGGAGAGATAGGAACACTTTTTCACTGTTGGAGGGAATGCAGAATGGTACAGCCACTGTGGAGGACTGTTTGGCAGTTCCTAAAGAAGTTGAATATAGACTTGCCATGTGACCCGGCAATACCACTACTGGGTATTTACCCAGAAGAACTGAGAGCAGTGACACGAACAGACATCTGCACACCGATGTTCATAGCAACATTATTCACCATTGCCAAAAGTTGGAAACAACCCAGGTGTCCATCAACCAATGAATGGATAAACAAATTTTGATTATACACACGATGGAATATTATGCAGCTGTAAGAAAAAATGAAGTCGTGAAACATACGACAACATGGATAAACCTCGAGGACATTATATTGAGTGAAGCAAGCGAGACACAAAAGGACAAATACTGTATGATTGCACTATTATGAACTAAATATATTGTGTAATCTCATGGAGTTAATGACTAGAATATAGGTCACCAGAAAATAGAAAATGGTTAGAGAATGGAAAGCTGAGGGTTAACTTGTGCAGAATTGGTAAAAAGGTTGTTAATCTTTGGAAATGAATAGAAAAGGTGAAAGCACAACATAGTGTTTGTAACAAACACTATGGGTATGACAGTGGTTGAAAGGTAAAATCTAATGTCATGTATATTACTAGAGGAAAAGCTGAAAAATGTAACATGAGAATGTATAGCATAGTAAAACCTCATGGGAATTATGAATATGAGTAATATTGCATATATAAGACTGCTCTTCTTTGAAACTGAACAAATGTATGCAATGTTTCAAGATGTTAATATTAGGCAAAAAACCCCCACAACAAAACATTATATGCTAATTGAAAGAAACCAGACACGAAGTACTATATATTGTATGATTCCATTTATATAAAATGTAAATATAAATCAATTTATAAAGATGAAATTAGATTAGTGGTTATGTAGGGCTGGAGAAAGATAGAGGAATTGAGGAATGAATGATAAGGGGTGTGGAGTTTTTCTTTTTGTAGTAATGAAATTTTTCTAAAATTTTTTGTGGTGGTGAATGCACAACATTGTGATTATACTAAAAGCCATTGATTATACACTCTGAATAGATTATATGGTATGTAAATATATCCCAGCAAAACTGCTCTAAATGTGAAAAACAGAACAAAAAAAAAACCCTGGCAATTGAAATTATTTGGTCTAAAAACATGAGTGTTGTAGGAAGAATATGGTCTTCCAAATATGTCCACATTCTAATTTCTGGAAACAATATGCTAGATAACATGGCAGAGGAGAATTGAGGTTGTTAATCAAGTTACCTTGACATGGGGAATTATCCTGGTGGCCCCATTGTAATCCTAAGGGTGCTTAAATGGGGAGGAGGGGGCCAGAAGAGTCGGGGTGAGTTGAAGAAGCTGTGCTGCTGGTGTTGAAGATGAGGGAGGATGCTCCAAGCCTGGGAATGCAGGTGGCCTCCAGAAGGTGGAAAAGGCAGGGAAGTGGCTTATACCCTTCAGCTTCCAGAAGGAACACACCTGCTCATACCTTGATTTTAACCTGGTGAGACCTATTTTGGGTTTCTGATCTCCAGAACTGTAAGAAAATAAATTTGCAGAGTTTTTTTTTTAGGAGGTGCCGGGTATTGAACCTGGGACCTCGTACATGGGAAGCAGGCACTCAACCAACTGAGCTATACCTGCTCCTCAATTTGTGTTGTTTTAAGTCACTAAGTTAATTTGTTACAGCAGCGCTAGAAATTAATACAATGAGTTAACTGAAGATTTAGATCCATTTGAGTGTTGATACCAGAGTGGGAAGCTAGCAAGCTGCAGGTTGAGCTGAAGTCAAACTTACCACCTCAAGTTGCAGAGCCACAGAGGATGCAGTGTCAGCATCTTGAACTAGGAGAGCTCTGCCAAGAAAGAAGGGCTTTTTTAGAAAGGAGAGGGCTGTCACCAAATTTGAGTTAATCATTAACAGGCATCTAAAAGAAATTGTCATTTAATTAGCATGTGATAATAAAAGTCCATGTTTCTTGTTTACCACATACTACAGACAGTGCCAAACACTTTTTAGACATTATCTTTTTTAAACTTGTGAAGTGTTTTTAGTTTTCTTAGTTGTCCCAGTATTTTCAGTTTACAGATGAGAACTTGCACAAGTTCTCAGAATCACCAAAAGGCAAGCAGAATTCAAGCTGAGATCTTTCCGGTGCCAGAGGCTGGGCTTTTAACCAGTATGTTGAATGGAGGGGCAGCCCCATCCCAGAATACATGAAACCCCTCATATGAAAGGGATGCCCCTCTGCTACCTGCTTTCCACCAGCAGGCTAGCGCTGAGGGGTGGAGGGTACAGGCCTTGGATGCTGGAGCATTGTCATCTTCCAGCCTTGAAAATGCAGTGCCTTCTGAGCACTGCTGCCTTCCCCAGAGCCCTTTGCGCAGGGCTTCCCTGCTCCTCTGTGGAATGCATATGTTTCCTTAAGTGTTTATGGGAAGTAGTATTGCTCAGAGCTCACAATCTGCCAATCTCTCTTTATTTTGAAATACTTTCAAACTTACAGGACAGTTACAAAAACAATGCAACCCCATACAGAGAACACCAACATACCCTTACCCCCCTCCCCCAATATACCCATATCCACCAATTTTAATATTTTGCCACATTTGTCATATCATTCTATCCATCCATGTATCCATCTGTTGGTATGTCTATATCAATCCATTTTCTAAACACTTGAGTATAGGTTGTATAAATTCTTTTTTTTTTTTTTTTTT
>JAQZBX010054037.1:0-18741 GCA_029593785.1 Cabassous unicinctus | reverse complement strand
GAGAGAGAGAGAGAGAAGGAAGGAGAGAGGGGCAGAAGTGGGTAGGGAGGGAATAAATGAGTGTTGCTTGCAATGATAGAAAGCTTAAACATCCTTTCACAATCCAGTTCCACATCTAAGTATCGTGTTCTGAAAAGTCACTTTCTGCATCGTTTTCTTCTCTGAGCATCTCATTTCCTCAGTCTGCTCAGCTGTTACCTAAAGAACATTTCCCAAAGAGGATGATGCAGCACAGTAAGTGGCCCTAGAGACTGCTGCATTCAAACCTAAATCAAAAGCCCTTAGCACCGTCAGATGGCTATTTGGCATTCTTTGTGAAAGGAGTTCATGGCAGTGGCCATCCAACCCTGGCTACTGAAAGCTCTGGCCGATGGGCCAAGTTGGGATTGAACTGGCTACTGTGTAACAGGCTTTAAAGGTGAATGAGTGAATCCTATTCCACATTGCCAACCCTGGAGAACTGTACCTTTAGAGACCACACAGTCCAAAGTGGGACACCAGGCCTGTCAAGCACAAGCTAGGGTTGTTTGGGAATATAAGACCACTTAGTCACAGTTCATATTAAGCCCAAACATGTCTATTTTCCTAATAGGAATAGAGGAACAAATATTCTTGCTCTCTTCATACCATAATATAATGAAAATAAATTTATTAATTCAAGATGGACCAAAAATTATATAGAATTATCTGGAAGAACATGACCAATAAATATTAACAGCTTTTAAATTACTGGCTTTTGAAGGCATACAGTGAGGAATAGATAGTCGATGAGCAAACAATGAATACAACTAAGAAAATGAAATGAAATTAAAATAAATGTAAATTATGGCAAGGGCTATGAAGGAAGACAACAGGTTAAAAAGTGCAAGAGTGTCTGGGAGAAGTTACTTGAGGCAGGATGGAGAGATTATCTGAGCTGAAACCTGAAGGTTGGGAAGAAGCCAGCTTCTCATGGTGGGGGGGGGGTCTTTCAGAGAGAGGAAGAGCAAACACAAGGGCTTGGAGGAGGAAAAGCTTGGCTTACTGAGGAAAAGACCAGTGTGGCTGGAGGGTGGTAATTAGGAAAGGCGAGGTACGAGATAAGGTGGGAGTGGTAGCAGGAGCCAGGCTGCACAAGCCTTCCTAGACCACGGCAAGGTCTAGTATTAGTAGTCAAGATTCTCCAGAGAAACAGAACCAGCAGGACAGATATATTTAAAACATTAAGGGTTTTATTACAGGAATGGGCTCATGTGACCATGGAGACTGGCAAGTTTGAGTTCTGTAGGGCAAGCTGCCAGCTAGAAACTCCAATGAAGATGAACTTTTATTCCCCAGGAGATGAGTAGGTGAAGTAGAGGCAGAATTTTTCTTTCTGACTTCTGAAATTCTAAGTTCTGGCCTTTAAGATCTCCAACTGATTGCATGAGGACACTTCCCTCATTGCTGAGAGCAATCTCCTTTGCTGATTGTAGAAGCTATCAGCCGTAGATGCAACCAATCAACTGACTATATGTGCAAATCCACTTATGAAATACCTTCACAGTAACAATCAGCCCAGTGCTTGCTTGACCAAACAACTGGACACTATAACCTAGCCAAGATGGGACATGAAATTAACTATCATAGTACATGAAAGCCATGCAGAGAAGGACTTTCCAACAGTTTGAGCTGTCCAAATGGAACGCGCTGCTTTGGCAGGCAGAGACTTCCCGTCAACTAAAGCTCATCTCTACTAGTCTCAAAAGTGTAACGCTGGATTCTTTGGGCCTAGATTTGGCTTCACAATTATTCTTATCACATTTTCTCCTTAGAGTTAGTCCTTCCCTCCAGCCTAAGGAACTCTTTTCATATAAGCATGCCACCAATGTTCTATCTGGAAGCCATGGATAAAAATGCTGATTAGAAGAGGGCTGAGAACAGCACCCTGCTGCCTGCCAGCCAGTAAACCTGCCTCCAGTGGAAGTTAGAGTTTATTCTTAGGGGTGCAATGTAGGGGATTCAAGAATCAGACCAAGAGTAGATGATGTTCACCATCTCTGCTATTCCTGAGAGTTTGTGAAATTTTTGTGACTACATTGCAAAGTAGAGCACACATGATGGTGTTAGCAGCATTTGGGGACACTTGATGAAGTTTCAGGATGACAATCTGGGGAAAGCAAATGCCTTTTTTCAGTAATATTGAGCTAAATGAGCTATTATAAATAATCAATATTTCTTTTTATACCAACAAAACGCTTCTGAAAGTGTCCGCTATCCATGGTTTCTCTTCAGCAATTGCTTTTAACATTGGGTCCTGGGGGATGTTATGGAATACATGAGGCCACCCATCTGCTCATCATCTAAGGAGAAAGGTATGTGCACTGGGTCCCTTTGTAACCCAGAAACAGTTTTTATTTTAGCAACCAATAGAATGTTTCTATTTAAAGAAGTGAGGCAGAAAACCCAGCGTTTTGAAGAACCACTTACCTTAAGCGCTGAAGCACTGCAGGCAGAACCAGTTTGTTTTGGAAGATGCCAAGCATCCAGCAACAAGATCATTATTTTTGCACTGTGGCCAAAGTCCACCTCCACTTGCACTGCTGTGAACCACCTGGAGCTGGGAGGGTTTAGCTTTGGTGCGCTGTTCCTCTAAGTGCAGGTGCTTATCATTTGGTTTTCTTGTTTACGGGATTAGAGTAATGGAATTCATCTCACGATAAAAATGTTAATGTTCAAACAAATCTTGTCTCCTAAAAATACAGAAGAGGTGGAGAAGGAAGCTGCTAAATATGCACAAGCTACACATCTGACCATGGCAGTGTAGAGACAGCCCTGCTTCTGAAGGGTCTTCCATCATGACCCGGGGTCCTCACTGCCTATATAGAAGAGGCAGACAGACAGATGGACAGATAGATAAATGGATAGATAGGATGATGTGGCAAATGTGGCAAAATGTTATATGCTGGTGCATCTGGGTATCTGCCTGGGGACTATTTTGGAATTCTCTGTACGGGTTTTGCACCATTTTTGTAATTGCTCTGTACATTTGAATTTATTTCAAAATAAAAAAGCTTTTTAAAAAAATTAATTCAAAATGGATCCACAACCAAAATACAAGAGCTTTTGAAACTCTTGGAAGAAAAATTAAGGGTAAATCTTCATGACCTTGGATTTGGTAATGGGTTCTTAGCTATGACCCCAAAACTGTAAGCAACAACAAAAAACACAGATATATTGAATTTCATCAAAATTTAAAACTTTCACATTTCAAAAGACATTATTAAAAAAGTGAAAAGACAACCTACAGAATGGGAGAAAATATTTGCAAATCATATATCTGGTAAGGCTTTAGTATCCAGGATATATAAAGAACTCTTACAAATCAACAACAAAAAGACAAACAATCCAATTTTAAAATGGGCAAAGGACTTGAACAGATATTTTTCCACAGAAGATTTACAAATGGCCAACATGCACATGAAAGTTCAACATCATTATTCATTAGGGAAATGCAATTCAAAACCATAGTGAGATACCACCTCACACACACACATACAAACAAAAAACAGAAAACAAGTGTTGTTGAGGATGTGGAAAAATTGGAATCCTTGTACAGTTGGTAGTGGGAATTACAAATGATTTAGCTGATGGAAAATAGTTTACCAGTTTCTCAAAAAGTTAAACATAGAATTACCATATGATCCAGCAATTCCACTCATAGGTGGAATTAATTCAAAATTATTTCAAAAATAATTGAAAATAAACAAATACATGTACATGTATATTCATAGCAGCACAAAGGTGGAAACAACCCAAATGTCCACCAATGAATGTATGGATGAACAAAATGTGGTATATCCATACAAGGAATATTATTTGGCCATGAAAAGGAATAGAGTTCTGATACATGTGAAAATGTGGATGAATCTTGAAAACACTATGCTAAGTGAAAGAAGCCAAACACAAAAGATCACTTATTGTATGATTCCATTAATATGAAATACCCAGAGTAGGTAAATCCCTAGAGACAGAAAGCAGATAGATGGTTGCCAGAGTTTGTGGGGAGTACCAGGTATAGGGTTTCCTTTAGGGGTGATAAAAACATTTTGGAGGGGGAGTGGATGTGGCTCAAGCAGTTGAGCACCCACCTCCCACATGGAGGTCCCAGATTCAGTGCCTGGTGCCTCCTAAAGAAGACAAACAAACAAGCAGGCAACGAGCAGACATCGAGCAAAAGCAATAAACAAACAACAAGCAAAAACAACAGACAGATGAGAAAAAAACAATGAGCAGAAAACGAATAGACAATGAAAAAACAAGCAAGACAATGAGCAAGACAACAAGCAGACAATGAGCAAAAAATTAGTGAGCAGGGAGCAGATGTGGGTCAAGCAGTTGAGCATCCACCTCACACATGGGAGGTCCTGGGTTCAGTTCCCAGTGCCTCATAAAGAAAAAACAGATGAACACAAACAATGAGCAAAAATAATGAGTGAAAACAACGAGCAAAAACAACTAGCAAAAACAATGAGCAAACAGATGAGGGAGCCGTCTCGGGGGGATGGGGGGAATATTTTGGATCTAGATAAAAGTGTTGGTGGCACAACATTGTGAATGTACTAAATGCTGTTGAGTTGTTCGCTTTAAAATGGTGAATTTTATGTTACGTAAATTTCACCTTAATTTTTTAAAAAATGGAGAAGAAAAAAGAGATAGTGAAGGCCTTAATTATCACCGCAGCAATCTTCCATCTCAGATGTACTCCTGGCATGGTGACTCGTTAGCACTGGCATTAAAACCACAGTTCTTAGGTTTATAAAAGTAACCTCAACCTACAGGATTAAATAACCAGAGTCTGAAAATCCATGCCAGACTCCCTACACATGAGGTGAAGTTGCCCCTCATTTACTAATCGGAGCAGGTCAAAGTAAAAGGCTGACCCACTGCACAGTGGCCCAGGCACAGGGGCGAGTGACCTGCTAGGGCAGGGCCAAGTCTTTTCATCATGTTTTCCACTACCCTGGGCAGTGTAAGAGCTCTCTAGATGTTTGCTGAGTGAATGAATTTTATACGACTACAGGTCATTTTCTGGTGTCTTATCAGTAGAAACATCCAGGCCAGTACAACAAGCTTCCTGTCCTTTTCAAATCTTTTCTCACTCCAACCACTGGCCTTGCTTTACTATCAAGAGTTGTTACCTTTCTTCTGCAATTGGAAATGTGCCAATCCACCTGATAATGCCTCATATTTACCTAGCACTTTTATCTGAAGGAGATGCAGAATCCCTTTGAATAATTGTCTGGTCCATCCCATGACAGTGCTGGGAACTGGGAATTATTGTAATCCTCTTCACGCATGCAGAACCAGTAGAACTCAAGGAAGGGTAATGACTTGCCCAAGGTTGCAGCACTGGGCCTCCCAGCTGGCCTCGGGGGCAGGCTTCCCAACTCACAGGCTGGGCGGGTCCCTCCTGGGTCCTTCCTGCTCTCTTTGGCTCCTACTGCCATTTGCTGCAGGGCACACCTGCAAACTTTGAGCACCTATGTGTTTCCTGGTGTCTGATACTCTTTTACTCCCCACCAACTCCATTTCTAGTGGAACAATTACTCCATCAGTCACTCTAAGCAGGAGGATTTGAAAGGAGGGGCACTATTTTCCATGAATGCAATTATTTATGTGCACAAATAATTGTGCATATAATTGGTTAATGGAGAGTGCAATCGGCCACATGTGGGCATAATTAGCCACTTGCCCCTCATTTGGAAGGTATAATTATCAAAGCAGGCAATTTTACTTCTGCAGATAATTGTATGTGCAGGAGAGAAAGACAGGTAGGAAATCCAGTCCTTCATTACTTTCGGTATTGTTATCTCCAGAAAAGCATTTAAGGTAAAGGTAACTTTCTGTTTTCAATTGCCTGTTTGGACCAACCATCAGATCTAGTCATGGAGAGGAGGCAGAGAGCAGGAGAAATGAGCCAGGATCTGGTGTACCAAGCTGAAGTCTTCACCAGAAAAACCCCAGTAGCCAATTACCCTGGACGTTACATTGAAGCCCACCTAGTGGCCAGCCATCTGCCTCCACAGACAATAAACCTCAATTTTGATCATTCTCCATTATTGTGTATCATTTGCTTTAGCAGTTTTAACGTTTTCCTCACTTTGTGGTTTTATAATCAGAAACGCCAGTTGGCTTGGCACAGTAAGTGCTTTTGTTCGCTACTGGAAGTGGGTCATTTAAAATGCTTTAACAATACCTTTAACTAGTCATTCATCTGGGAATGTACATAGAATAATAAATTGAGAACATATCTCTTTGTAGCTTTTCCAAGACCTTAGATGGCAGAGATTTTATAGCCTCTGCTGCACCCCTGCATTCTGGTTTAAACAGCTCTGCAAAACTTTTCCCACTCTCCCACTCAGTCACACAAAAATACACTTGCTAACAGCAGATCCTAAAAATACATGTCACATGCGAGCACAAGGGGAATTTTTTTTAACATTAATTGACTTTTTAGGAATATGCAAGCTGAGTAATTTTTTAAAAAGAAACTCCAAATCTTCTGTTATTCTATCCTTCGTCTCCATCAGGAATATTATCTTTAAGGGAAGGCAGCACAGCACGATGGTGGGAGGACAGGCTTTGGCCTCAGAAAGACCTTCTTCCAGGCTTGGCTCCATTTGCCAGCTGTGTGACCTTGGATAAGTTATTTAAACTCTTTGATTCAATTTCCTAAGCTGTAAAATGGGTTGTTCTGAAGGTTAAATGGGCATGCTGGTAAGGTACATAACACAGTGCTAGGGACAGGCTCATGTAAGTGACATCTATCATTAATATTAAGAGCCTCACCTTCTAATTATAGCGTGCCGTATCTGTACCTGGCACATGACACTCTCTATTACCCATGCCCAGACCTTATCTTCACTTATACTTAACGGGCAGGGATTTTGTCTTACACATCTTCACAGTCCACACAGATCACACCCATAGAAAGTACTCAGTAACTGGCCATGGATGACGGCCCACACCGTCAGATTGCTTCTGTGACTTCCAGACCTGGATCATGAACTCTATCCTCTGTGCCTTCCTCTGTGGCTCTCCTCGTCGATTTGGCTTCATGACCTCTACAGTCACTCTAATTGAGCCACCCCTGGCACAGCCCCTCTCTTGATCTCCTGGTCCTGCAACCTGAGGCACCTCCAGATGTTGAATTTTCTTTGACCTTGTTAATTTCATCTTCCTTACCTTCCACCTTGCTGGTGACCAATTGCGTGCATCTCTTTCCAACTCTGCTTTCGATGAATTTAAGTTGATATCTTGAAACTGGTCGTGATGGGAGTATTTACACCAGGAAAATTAGCAAATGCTACAAATCAGAGCTTTTGCTCTACCACCAGAAGAGCCCGTTAACTATTTAACAGACCATGGCTGCGTAACTCAACATATATCCATATCATAGTCCCTAAGTCCTTCCTACCTGATTCTTCTCCATAACTGTCACTCCCTACTGATTCATTTACCTTCCTATTTTGTACCCCAAAGTCAGTTCTTACAATAATGCCTGTGGTATCACCCTACAATCCCATGCTTTTTGATACATGGGCTGATCCTACTTTTCTGGTCTCTGCTTCTGGTTCACTCCCACCTCCTCCTCCTCTGATCCATTCATTGCTCCTTTTGCTCATCTTTCATGGACTACTAAGCACTCCCCACAGCCTCCAGCTCCTGGTGCCTGTACAGTGGGCAGCGTTTTAAATACAGTAGACCACTATCTGTATTTATTGTCCTGATATTCACATTATCTCTTAAAAAGAGAGAGGGAATAGGTCTTATGCAGGTCTTTGAATACCTGGCCCATTTGGTCCCTTTAGAATTTTTTAACCCAATTTTAATCTGAATGTAACCCTTCAGGCAGGGACTTTCATGTGGCATTTGGTGTGTTTTTTTCCACTCACTTCCAAATTGAATTCTTTATTGTGCATCACTGCACAACTCTCTAAACTATATCTCAGCCTTGAAATGTTTACCAAAACTGATATAGCTCTTCCCTGAAAGAAGCAAATCATAAATATAGTGTTTTTTAAATTAAAAGTCTACAGTGAGGTGCTTACCAAAGTGTAATGTTTTTCAAGGATGTTTATAAGGCACCAGCGATCGACACGCAATGTTCCTATTCGACTGTTCACTGAACTCCGGTAGGGGCTGGCGGAGGATGGGTGCAGGGGACATTAAAAGGACAGAGGGAGGGAAAAGGAACATAGAAATGGAAAAGAATTCTTAAGAAAGGCATTACAGTCTACTCTCTGTAACTATCCTCTACACGCAGGCTAAGTGAGAAACTGCAAAGTGAGCTGAGTGCATTTGACCTGTACAACCCCTTTTGAAATTTGAGAGATTTTACACACACAAAAATTAAGATTTCTGACAGTTCCTGAGAAATCTTCAGTACTGGCCATCCTGGCCTACATTTCTGCACAGGAACATGATTGGCTGGAAAAGGAGCAGCAGTTGCCCCTTTAGAACAGGCATGCTCTCTGCAGCTGGAAAGAGCCCACATACACACACACACACACTACATCTCCTATAATTGTTCTATACCCAGCCAGAATCATTCATTTATGTTGTCAATTGGGCTTCTGCAGGCATTTGATTTTGTGACTTCTACCCTGAAAGAAACCTGGAGCTTACTCAAATTTTGTAAAATTTCCCAAAGTGATAGTGTATAGGATTCAGTGGAATCTCAATATTTTATTCATCGCTGAACCTCTATAGGGCCTTCCACAAAGTAGGTGCTCAGCTAAACTAGAATGAAGGAAGTACTTATGGAATTTGATGGATTAACCGTCTGATCAGAGACAGACTCTAGGCAGCTTTGCCGAGGCTCAGGCACTCTGCTGCTGCCAGGGTGTGAGTGGCAAAATGAGAACTCACACCACCCGAGGCTTTGCTCTCTTGGCAGGGAGGTGAGACTCCCTCTGAATATATGTGTGTGGGATGTAGGGCCTTTGAAGAGCAGGAGATGGAACCTGTAGGTTAGGGATGCTCTTTTTATTGGACAAATTGATTATTGAATCAAGATTTCAGTGCTTAATAAAAAGATCAGAGCACTAATTAGTTATGTAATCCTGTTAAGATAGTTGACTCTCTGAGCCTGAATTTCCTCATCAGAAAAACAAGGGTTTAGTGTTAGAGCAAATGTCATAAATGATTCAATTCTAGCTTCCTCCAGAAGACTGACAGGTAAACTAGTTAATCCCAGCACCTTCATAGGAAGTCTTTTTATAATTAACCTTGTTACTGACTGTAGTGGTTTGAAGCTTTATGTACCCCCAGAAAAACATGTTCTTAAAACTAATCCATTCCTCTGGGTGTGAACTCATTGTAACTAGGATCTTTTGATGAGGCTACTTCAGTTAAAGTGTGACCCACCTCATTCAGGATGGGACTTAATCTTATTACTGGAGTCCTTTATAAATGAATGGATACACACACAAAGAAAGAGAGACAGAGAGCGAGAACCATGGAAGCAAGAAGCTGAATGCAAGGAAACCTGGAAGAGACCAGCAGATGCCACCTTGTGCCCTGCCATGTGGCAGAGGAGCCAAAGATAGCGGGCACCCAGTCTTCAGGAAGAAAGCATTGCTCTGATGATGGCTTGCTTTGGACATTTTCTTGCCCTCAAACTGTAAGCTAATAAATTCCCATTGTTTAAGCCAACCCATTTCATGGTATCTGCTTAAAACAGCCTAGAAAACTAAAATACTGACTTTGAAATTTTTTTAAATTTCTAAATTCCAATTAAAATAATGAACTTTGAGTTTCTGATGTAGACAGAAGTAGGAGTGTATTAGTCAGCCAAAGGGGTGCTGATGTAAAATACCAGAAATCTGTTGGCTTTTATAAAGGGTATTTATTTGGGGTAGAAGCCCACAGTTACCAGGCCATAAGGCATAAGTTACTTCCCTCACCAAAGTCTGTTGCCACGTGTTGGAGCAAAACAGTTGCCAACATCTGCCAGGGTTCAGGCTTCTTGGGTTCCTCTCTTCCCGGGGCTCCGTTTCTCTCTGGGCTTAGCTCCTCTGTTTCCTCCACAAGGTCAGCTGTAGACTGTGAGGCTCTCTAGGCTTTGCCTCTCTCCACAAGGCCAGCTGTGAACCATCAGGCAAATGGCTCGTCTTTTTTCCTGGAGCCTTCTCTCCTTCCTCACTACCAAGGTCCTCTGTGTGCTTACTCCCTGGGCTCCAGCCTTAACACTCAACATCAGAACTCCAACATCAAAACCCTCCAACTCTGCCCTTTGCCATGTCTTTTATATTTGATTCCCCACTCACCAAGGGGCGGGGCTCAACACCCTACTGACATGGCCCAATCAAATCCCTAATCATAACTTACTCATGCCCAGATGAACAGACCAGTTTACAAACATAATCCACTATCTATTTTTGGAATTCATAACTATATCAAACTGCCAAACTGCTACAGGGAGATTGTGAGAATCCTATTTTTTCAGCATCTTGTCTTGTCCTTTATAAACCCCAGCTTAGGTTGGTTAGGGCTCTGTGCAGCTACTCATCTTCCTGAATCCTTTGCTTCAGCCTGGATATCATAGAAGCAAAAGTCCTGCGGAGAGAAGATTAATGAAGGCCTGTGTTATACCGCCTTCAAAGCATCTGCCGCCTCTCTAAGTCATGCACTAGCTCTCATACTAATTAAAGCAGAACAAAATGGGTGCCTTCCTTTTTGGAAGAAAATTAAAAACCAAGAAACTGTTTCCCCCTCTTTTATGTGACCTGACACCGGCTGTGCATATGAAGTATCTCCCATATTGAAATGAAGGATAAAGAAAACACCAAGGTGCTAATTGAATTCATATCTTTTCCTCTCCCAGAGCCAGAAAAACAGAACAAAGCAGTTTCAGTTCTTAGAATCTGAATAACCCAAATGGGCTCTTTCTCAAATTAAAATCTTTTTTAAACATCTGAAACTGTTGCTAATCAGATAGGACACTTAATATTGATATATACAAACTGTTTCTAGGGAGGCAATTCCCTAAAAAGAAGCAAGAATATTATTTTAGCAATAATATGTTTATCACATAACCAATGTTACAAAACCTGTGAGGATTTAATTAAAAACTGTCAGCTCTTATATGAAGTCAAAATAAGTGAACAAAGATACATTTCTTAGATGAAGACAGGTATGACACGTTTAGTCAATTTCATAACTCTTGAATAATTAAGAATATTTAAATGGACCAGTATATAAAACTGTATTCAATAGTTATAATACAAACTGAAACTCTAAAATCTATCTTCAGTAACAGCTGCAACTTGTTGAGTACCTATTACGTACTAGACACTATCTTCCACACTTTTCATAAGCCATCATTATTCCATTTTACATATGCAGAAACAGAACTCAGAAAGGCTAAATCATTTCAGGTCATTCAGTTAGTGACAGGGTTGAGATTTGAATCCAGGTTTGACTTATCCTAAATCCCATGCTGGCACATTCTTCAAATGATAAGAGTACTTAAGACTATGAATGTGACAATAAGTACAGCCTTGACCACATTCCATCAAATTTTTCATTCTTTGTTCTTACAATTTTCTATTATATTTTTTGTTTCTATCTCTTCAGACATGTCTCTTGAGGTCTTAGACTTTTTTTTTAAATGTATGGCTATTACAGTGTAGAATTATTGACTTTTTTTGTTTATTATATCTGCCATGACTATTCCCTTTTACTTCTGAATTCTGCCTGACCAAAATCTGCTCTCCCTAGTTAGACATTCTGCCAGCTTTGTTTCATTCTGGACAGGAGAATTAATGGGTGGGAAAAATAATTAAGAAGTGATGGAAGGGTGTGAGGTTTAAACAAACCAAGAAGTGAAGAAACCTGGTGTTTGTGGGGATAAGGAAATGTACAAAATAAAATAAAGTTTTAGAGGAAGTAGCATGGAAAGGTTTTAAGAGAACAAAGAGTATCCTGTTTCTTTAGCAGCTCTTAACACCTACTTATCAAAATGATCATTTTATTTTATTCATGTGTTTGTGAAAAACAATTAATACCATGCTTCTCAAACACACCTAACAAGTCCAATGTCAGATCCTTGAAAGAACAATTGAAAATTGAAACAAGGCCATTGATATTCACCTCCCTGGCCCTTGCCATGAAGGCCCTTGCTGAATTTTGCTCTCCTATATTATTTTTTGCACTGTCTGTTCACTTTTCTGCCTCTCCACTTATCCAGTGAACAATTAGAGGAAAGCTGCTATGCCTAGCACAATGCCTGACACAAAGTTGGCACCTGGTAAATTCGCATTGAATAAAAATAGTCATTACCTGGAAATCCCTATTGATCTTGGGATTGGACCCCATGGACTAGTACATTGGTCCAAGTCCAGCACAAGTTCTCCAAGCCCTTCTGGACACCCAGCATTAAGCTATGAGCTCCCCTTACAGGCTGGGTCCTGGAAATGGGTCAATTTCTCTAGCCCCAGCCCAGCCTACTCCTGGCTCCTTTCTCTTCCCCATCAGTGTGTATTATTGAAGTCCTGGGAAGCCCCCTGTACAAGGATGCATGAATTATGACACTAAATGCCAGCTACTGTGAAGACATCTCAGCACAGGGGATGCTTGACACTGAGGAGGGTGCAAGGGGAAACATGATGTCAAGCCTGGGGAGGTAGACAGGACTCAACTAAGAAAAGGGCTTGAAAAATTCCTAGATTTGTCATTTGTTTAGAGGACATTGGTAATAGTTGCCATATATTTTTCAGTGATTAGGAGATGAGAAAATGGAAATAGAAGGTATAGAGATTTGTTTTAAAAACATTTCGTATAAAGGAAAAGAAAAAATTAGGATGGTAGGTTGTGGGGAAACCAGGGTCAAGGAAGATTTTTTTGTTTGTTTGCTTTCAGCTTTTGTTCTGTTTAAAATGCCTAGAAATGACAAATCTGGCATACTTTGTTTATCATCTCTGCCGCATTAGACAAACCTGGAGCAAGGGGGAGATGGAGCCCCTCACCCTCAGAATTCACATTTAAGGGAGACCACAATAATTTAAAAAGTGATTTGGAGCCAGCCATGACAGAACCTTCAAAGATTACAAGGAATCAGGAGAAGGCTTTAGAGATGTGGCTCTATAACTAAATGTCACTTTGACAGCTTTTTTCTTGGAGGTACATTTAAGATTATTTAAGTTGTCATTTTCTCTAGGAAGACTTTACTCTAATTACACAAATTTTGAATATTTTCCAAGATAAAAATGGTAAAGAATTTGCTTTGAAGTCGTTGGTCTTCAAACACTCTTATGTGAAACCCTCATTGGAGAGACAGTGAGGAATATGGAATGAGTGCAATCCAGCCTCATAAACGAGGAACTGGGAATGCTAATGGTGGTTTTACCACGAACCTTTTAAAGGGCCAACAGAAAGGCTTTATTATTTCAAATATTACGGATCTGAGGGCTCCCGAAAGGAAATAGTGATAAATATTGGTAACAGGACTATAAAGACAGTGACTCAAAAATAAGTCAAAAGTTTGAATGGGCCATTTAAAAAGCTAACATTTCATTTAACTGCCCCTTTTTTTATAGCAACCAGAAATAAGATCTAAATGCTAACTGTGATGGTTACCCCTGAACATGCTCTGAAATATCTGCTATAAGAGGATTTAAAGTGCAATTGCTTTGCTCTCAGCCTGAGTGCAACCAACTGGGGAAAATTTGAATTCTGGTTTTGGATTGTGGCACTGTGGGTTTCTATGCAGGGATGGGGGTGGAAGGGTGGAGGGGAGTCCACAGAGGTACATCTGTGTGGTATGTAGCCTGGAAGAGTGGAAAGCCATGCCTTTAAATCCTAGCTCTTCCATTTTGTCTTCAAGTGACTCTGCATAAATTACCAAACCTCCCTGAGCCTCATTTTTGTCATCTGTAAAATGGCTATATTAATATATAAATTAGAGGCCTACACTTAGGATTAAAAAGCAGAATTCATTAACTCAACAAGTATTTATTGAATGTCATTATGTGCCAGGCTGTCCTGGGATCTGGGGACACAGCAGTGAACAAGACAGGCTGGCATTTTAGTGAGAGAAGACATAGAACATAAAAAATAAATAAGGCAATTAAATAACATGCAAGGGTGTGATAAATGCTGTGGAGAAAGTAAAGCAGGTGAGGCAGGTTTTATTGTTCACAAATGGCCACAACAATATCTCCCATCCTACATACTCTTATTACAAAATGACTTTGACCCTTCTTCAGTTGAGAGGTGAGTTCAACATTCCCTCCTCTTGAAACTTGGTGGAGATTTGTGACTTCTTGACGAATAGAATGTAAGAAAGCTAATCTGTGACTTCTAAGGCTAGCTCAGAGAAGACAATGCAGCTCTCACTTTGCATCCTGGAATACTCACTTGTGAAGACTTCAGCCATCCTATAAACAGCCCAATTGCCTTGAGCCCACCATGCTGCAAGGCAGTTCAAACTGGCCCACATGGACAGACCCTCTGGAGGAGACTCCATGAAGAGAGAGATGTGCAGCCAACTCCAGGATCGAGCCCTGCATTGTTCCAATTCTAGCCACAGTCTGACTGCAAAAGCATGAGAGATTCTGAGGCCAGAAGCACCCAGGTGAGCCCTTCCCAAATCCGTAACTCGTAGGGGCCATGAGGAAGAACAATGATTATTGTTGCTTTAACCTGCTAAGTTTTGGGAGATGATTTGTTATACAGCATAGCTAACCTGAACAATGGGGAAGGAACAAAGAGTACAATTTTCACAGAAGAGGGAGCAAAGGCTCTACTGAGATATTTGATTAATGAACTGGGGGAGGTGAGGGAGTGAGTTCCGATATTCCAGAGGTGGGATGGGGGTACACTTTACAGGCAAAGAGAAAGCCAGCTCCAAGGTCCTGGGGAGGCAACATGCCTAGTGTAGTCAACGAACAGCAAGGAGACCCGAGTGTAGCAGAGCAGGGTAAGGGAAAGACATAGTAGCACCAGGGATCAGCCCATTGTGAAGACCAGGTTTCACTTGGATTGAGATGTGAAGCCTCTGGACGGTTTTGAGCAGAGCACTGACAGGATGCGATTTATATTTTGATAGGAACACTCTGGATGCTCTACTAAGACTGGTATTTTGATTGTTACTTTCAGACAGCATTTCTATAAAATACAAAGTCCATTCAGTAAGATTAAGTAATTTATCCTTAGTCACTAAGCTACCAAATGGCAGATACGGAATGCAAACTCAAATTCTCTCTTACAAGTCCTAAGACAATGAGCTTTGCAGAAACTTAACACCCTGTTGTAACTGTAGGATTGAAATCACCTCAGCTTTCCTTGAGCTAAACCTTTTTCGGAGGAAGTAAACCACAGTCCTTGAGAGCTTGGACTCCGGAGCCAGGATGAGCTCAAATCCTGGCTCTACCACCTATGAGCTATGTGGCCTTGGGTAAGTTACTTAACTTCTCTGTGCCTCAATTTTCTCATCCGTAAAATGAGACTAACAACTGTAACTGCATCAGAGCCATCTTGCAAGGGTTAACAGATAAGGCATCTCAAGCACTTAGCACAGTGCCTGGCACATACTAAGTCCTTATTCATGTCACACCAAGAGTATGCACAGGTGTCCAGCCTGGCTCCCTGCATTCTGCTTCCCTCAACCCTGGCCACTTTTCCCCAAGTACACTAGTTAGAACTTCTCCTAATCTCATCCTGTTCACCTTGAGTAATTTCACCTTCCTCTCAACTACCATTTCTAACTCCTCTTTGTGACTGAAACTTTGCTTTCCCTGATACACTACTTTTGTCAAAACCTCTTTAGAGGCCCAAAGATGTCACTAGGCTTAGCTTTCCACCAGTCTTTCCAGACTCTCTTTCTAACTGTTTTGAAATAGCGACTGCTCTTGGATGGTCCCCACCATGTGTTTATTCCACGCCCCCTTCGCCGTTCTCTTCAACACCCTCTTCTCCCTCCTGAACCCTTTCTCATCTTCTGGCTCATTGACTTTCTCTCTCGTTATTCTTGAGGACATCAACATTTCTGCTAACAGTGTTTCCCACACTTTGGGCTCATCATTCCTCCAATTCTTCTTTTTTCACTATCTCTATATTAGCCCCTTGTCCATTATATCACAGGCATGACTATGCCATTGAGCTCATGGCTTCTCCAAGCTGCTTCACCTCCATGATTTATGGGATAAAGAACAGCACTGGCCTTTGAATCAAAAGCTCTGACATTGCTGCTAAAGGACTGGGTGATTTGAGCAAGACACTCTCCCTCTCTGAGCCTTATTCATCCCATTGAGTGGACAGGACAACCCAATGGAAAGAGCACTGACCTGGGAGCTCTAGATCTAGATTATCCATGTGACCCTGAGCAAACCATTTAAAATTTCAGGGCTTTATTTATTTGTCTGTGAAATGAGGTGACTGGATGATAATGGCCTTTGACAGTTCCTACAAGCATGAAAACTATGTTCTCTAGGGTTGAAATTCTATGTTTGACCCCGTCCCCTCCTTCCTGGTCTCCCATTCCCTCACTCTGACTGAAGCCGTTTTCATTCCCATTGTGATGCGCCATCTTCATCAATTGCCTTGCCATCCCCTTCCTGTACCCTATGCTGTGCCTTTATTGTACCATTTGCAGTTTCCCATTATCCACACTCTTTCCCTCTCTGCTTTTGCTTTTATAACTACCTTAGAATGGAAAACCCTCACCGATTTCTCCTCCAAAACAGCTCAGAATCTTCCTTTACAGGGTCATCCACACAAGGGAACCTCCCTGCATTCCCTTGTCTCATCACCTTCTCTGCACCTCCCTGGTTCCCTCTGTTTGTCTCTCTCCAGCACAGCCCTTTTCCATGAGGATGTCTATTCGGTGTCAAGACATGGGGTCCTCTTTTTCAGGAAACATATCCCCTTTTCCCAAGACAGGTCACGGCACATGGCAGTCAGCAAACATTAAAAGGGGGTGCATGTGTCATTAAGACATGTGCTGCAGGATTTGCATTCAACAGAAAGATCAAATTTAGGATTTCTCTCCCCTCATTTTAAGTCATATATATATTTTAAACAATTTATTGAAGTATATCATTCATACATGAACATACATAAGCTATAAGTGTTCAGTAAACATTGTGAACTTACAAAACAAACATGCATAACGTCATACAGGGCTCCCACACATCACCCCACCACAAACACCCTGCATTGTTGTTAACAAATCATGAAAAAGCATCGTCAAAGTATTACTACTAACTATAGTCCTTATCTTCCTTCCCTATTCATTTTTTAAAGGATTTATTTATTTATTCACTTTTATCCATTTTTACCCCCTCCCCCCCATTTTTGCTGTTTCTGTGTCCATTCACTGGGCAACTCTCTGTATCCGTTTCCTGCCCTCTCTTCTCATCCTTCTCCTCCTGTCTTCACTGGGATTCGATCCTTGGAACCTCCGATGTGGGAGAGAGGTGTCCTACTGCCTGTGTCACCTTAGATCCTGGTTTTTCGGGGCGTCTCATCTTGCCTCTCCCTTGTGTCACTTTCCTGTTATGTCATCATCTTGCTGCATGGCTCGAGGGGCCTGGCGGCTCACCCAGGGCCTGTGGCTTACCCACTCGTGGGGCCTGGCGGCGCACCAGCACACAGCGCCTGGTGGCCCACGCGCATTCTATATTTTTCTTTTTTTATTTTTGCCAGGAGGTCCGGGAGATCGAACCCAGGTCCCTCCATAAGGAGACAGACGCCCAACCACCTGAGTCACATCTGTCCCCCTGCTATATCTCTTAAGGCTGACCAAAGATACCCAAAGTTACTGTCTTTTCCCATACAAGATGGTCATATAATAAATCAGGCTTAGTTTATCACCAGCATTCTAAAAACCAGACCTAGGGAGAAAAACTAGGTCTGGGGACACATGCATGGTTTCTAATATAGCGAATGTTTAGCCTACCCTGATTATCACAAAATCAGGTCAGCAAGAATATTTGCAGGTCAAATATTTTGATAGGACATCTTTAGAACTCTTCTCTAGAGGATCATGCTCTGTATTTCCAACGTGAATTCACCTTCTCTCCCAGATCAGCTCTCTTGCATTCTCTATTTTTAAAGAAACATGATATTCTAAATATTTGAACATTGGAACCAACTTTAACTTCTGCCTATGTCCCTGTCTAATTCTGTATTTCCTCTTTCCTAGACTTTCTTAGTGCTTTCCTAATGGATCTCCCAGATTATCCTCTAGCACACTTGAATATACCTTCCAGATAAATCTTCCTAAAATTCAATCCTGACTGTGTCATTCTCCTTTTCAAAAAAAGTCTTAACTGCCTGATAAATAAGATCTAAACTCCTCCAGCTCTTATTCAAGCCTTTTGTGATATCATTCTAACCCTACTTTCCTAGATCAGTGGTCTGGGGAAGGCAAAGAATACTGTCCTCATAGTGGAGGGTCTTCAGCTGGGTTTTGAAAGATGAATTGAATTCAGCTTGATCTGGTGGTCAGCACTATGAAGACCTGGAGAGTTTTAATCATAGTTCTGTCACTTACTAGTTGAGTGACCTAGGCAGCCACTTCCTTTCTCTGAATCTTAGTTTCCTTAATTAAAAACAACAGTCCTGCCAATTTTATTAGATTCTATTGGAGTAGGAAAGCAGAGCACTTGAAATGAGAGAACCAAATCTTTGCCTTCATATAGCTAATAATCTCTTTGGACAAACAAGTCTAATATAATGGACAGTGGGATACAATTTGCTTATTTGTGTCTTTTT
>JAQZBX010054036.1:0-18739 GCA_029593785.1 Cabassous unicinctus | reverse complement strand
AACACTGAGTGACTAGCACAGCAGCTGGAATATGAAACTTGCTTACAAAATATTAGTTACCTTTCCCTTCCTAACCCTTTCACCCACATTTTGCACCGAATTACCAGATCTGAAAGTCAATAGGATTGAAATCCTGAATGTGAGCAAAGACACAGAGGAAGCTGGGCCCCCAACGCAGCGTGACACGGTCCACGGGGGCCACTGGCCTCTGCCCAAGCAGAGGTCTAATGACGGGAGGGGATTGTGAAAGAACCCTCTCTTTGAACAACCCACAAAGAGTCCTGGGTGTGTGGGATGTGTGGGCGGGCCAAACGTGCAGCAGGGAGGAAATGAGTCTGAGAAGGCAGCTCTGCTCCATCCTCTGCATCTTCTCCCAGGGCTGCGTCAAACTGCCATTTCCAAGAGCACTTTCAGCTCTAGAGTTGAGTCACCTAACAGGACAATAATTGTGGATGAAAACTAATTAGATTCTTCCCTGCACACCAAGTTTGCTGACTCAATTCTCCATCCCCCCCCCACACACACACTTTCAAGTCTTCCTGTTTATGTTGTCACTTTGTTTAATTATTTATTTTTAGCCCTGATTTCGGAAGCTTTTCTTCTGCTGGGCATTGGCAGGGTATCAACGGCATCGCTTTCAGCTCTGAAAAGATCATTGTGCAGGCCTGGCCTCCACATCCTTCCAGAGACAGAGGACCAGTGTGAGCTGCCTCACGCTGCCTCTTCACCCGCCTGGCCAACCCAGGGCCTGGTGGCATTCCCTGCAGCTCCTGGTCAGCACAGCAACAACGAATATTAGAAATGGAAACAACCAAGATTCTCTCTGGCTCAGCCCCTTGCACTCAGATGGAGAAACTAAGACCTAGGGAAGTTGATTCACTCCTTGAGTTACTCATTAAAGTAAAAGACCCCCTAGCCACAGACTTTTAATTTCCAGTTCAATGTTTTTTCATGTACACTTGGGAGTGACTTAAGAAACAAAATCATTTCCAAAATTTCAAGCTGGGTGGTTACTGAAGTACCTGTGTCATTTTCAGTATTCATATTTTTTTCCTGGATTCACATGTATGCACACTCATAAAATAAATAAATAGAAAATCGGTGTGAGCACCTTTCATTGTACCCTAATGGTCTTCTACTTGTTATTATTTTCCTTTAAGAAATTATTATTATTATTTTTTTTGCCAGAGCCAGGAGCGGCAAGCTGGTGCGACTTGCCTCCTTGGACTGGCTGCATAGCAAGGAAGAAGGGACATGCTTCAGTTCCCAGGACAATGGTCTCTTTGACTGGGAATAAACCGAACCAGAATTACAAGTGTGCAAGAATAAACAAGGCTGGAGTCAATCTAAAGTTGTTTTACACTCTGTTTTATGAAAGTCAATGCATTTCCGTTCCTATGTGCAGAGCCTAGGCTTGCTTAATTATAGACACCCGGGGTGAATGCTAATGGGCACAGAGGACAGTCGTGATTGGAAACCAAGGCCCTTTTCTGACCTCTACAGGCCATTTGGAGGAAGAAAGCCAGCTGCCTCTGGAAAATTACAGACCAGGAGGCACCGCGTAGACAAGGGGGCTGAGGGAGATTTCCCCTGGATGTTTCCTTGCTGCCTGGAGCCTGCCAGACACGTGCTTGTCCTACTTTCCCGCAGCTCTGCCATCCATGTTTAATAGGTTACTGAGGCAACGGGTAGGAGGTCATTCTTGAGAGACCTTTGGAGTGGAAATGAAGATCTCAATCATTTAACAAATATTTAATAAAAGCCCCTCCTGGCCAAGCCATACTAGGCCCTCAGGATAGAGCAGTGAACAAAATCATCTTTGTTCTTCAAGAGTTAACAGTCTGGTGGGGGACAGAAGGGTCCACAGGCAATACCATGCAACAAAAGCTATGATAAGAGTTTCCACATGACGCCATAGGAACTCAGAGTTAGATCACAGAAGGTGCATTTAAGCACATGATGAATAGAACCAGGCACAGAGGTGGAAGCAGAGGGAGCAAGAGTAAGGTGCTTTCTGGAAGCAGAAAGTGATTATGACTTCAGCAGGGGCTCATGGTTAAGAGAGGAGAGCAGAATGTTACACAGTGGACACATCATGAAGGGCTCGAGTGCCAAGTTCCATTTGCATTTTATCCTTAGGACCATGGGTGACCACTGAATGGCTGTGAGCAGCAAAGATGGGAAGGCATTTTCATTCCAAGTGTCATTCTGGGTGCAGGAGGCAAATCCGAAGGTGAGGAAACCATTGCTGACACCCAGGTGAGAAATGGCCCAAGAAGAATTGGCAAAGTGGACAGATTCAAACCAGAAATAGAGTCAGACTTGAAAAGAGCGGTGGATCCATCTCTCTTTGAATATTAGGGAGGCTGGCTTGGCCAAGCTCTGGGCTGGGCATCGGGAACAAAGAGGAACAACACAACCTGGGCTTTCATCAAGATGATCCAAAGGAGGGGCTAAGAATTGCTCATGATTTGTTTAGGAACTTGGAGGCGGAGAAGGTTTTGGTGGGAGGAGGCATGAGGAGTCTGGCATTGGACCTGTTCTTTAAGGTGCAGTAGGATATTATGCAGAGATGTCCAGTATGAGCTGTTCAGGGATTGAAACAACCTCAGCTTCCTAGAGGTGGGTAGCTGCCTCGTGGCCTCTGAAAAAGGCCCTCGGAGGACACTGAAGAGAGACACTTTCCTTGAGTGCTGGCTCAGGAGTCAGACTGCTGGTAGTTAATTCATGGCCCTACTACTTGCTAGCTGTATAATCGCAGGCAGGCCTTTACTTCTCTGTGCCTCAGTGTCCTCAATATGAAATGTATATAAAAAGAGACTTTCCTCATAGGGTTGGGTTGTGAGGCTCAAACACGGTAACACAAGCAGTGTTCTCAGGAGATTGTGGTGTATAGTCAATATTCAGACTGCGTTGCCTGTGACTGGAAGTTGGTTGATGTTTACCTCCTCTAGGAACTGGAAGGAACATGGGTTTGGGAGTCAGACTGCTCTGGGAATAGATCTCAGCTCCATCATTCATTAAAAAGTGTTCCCTGTGGTACAAGTGAGCTTCCTCTCTAAAATGGCAATCATAATACCCATCTCCCCCTCAGGGTGGCAGTGAGAATTAAATGACCAAATATGCAAAAAGTAGAGCCGAGCAGACATTTCCTCCTTAAATAACCTCCTCTTTGGACTAAAGTGCTGGGAGGGATCTGGTTGATATTACTCCATCCAAGAACATCTCTGTGCCAAGACACTGGGATGGCAAGCCTGCAGCCTCTTTCCTCCCTCACTCTCATCTACTGCCAGAACAGAACTGACCTCAATACCATGTCATGACTTGTCCCCCAAAGACCAAGGCCACACTCACACATCTCAACTGAATTACACAAGAGAATTGTGCTAAATTGTTATTATTATTATTTGATTAGGGGGTGGCCGTGATTCTTTTCTGCTACCAAGAAATCATTGTAATCCCATAAGGCTCCTGAGACTATAAAAGATTATTGAAATCCTCCAATGCCACTTGGAATAAGTGAAGAATAACCACTTTGCTTCAACTATTTTAACTACCCAATGCTCTGCTCTCTTTGGATTATTTGTTATAAGATCCAAATGTGGTTAGAGCAGTAATTCTCTCACAGGTGTGCATTACTTCCAAAGAGGACTGAACCCCATTCACTTCAGGTCCTGAACAGGCTCCAAACATAAACATGCTTGAAAGGCAGTTTATGCCACATGCTGAGGGTCAAGCGTCATCCTCTCTCCACAAGGCCTCCAGCGTGGTTCCTATATGACATTACGGCTGAGAGCCATCACCTAGCTACCCCTTGCCTTTATAAACATGTGTCTAATGATAAACATCTCCTTACTCCCTTTCTCATCTTGCTTGAAGACTTGGACCTACATTCTGTGTGTTTGTGTGTATTTTATGAAACTCAAGCTCAATTTCAGCAACATTATGTTGGAATGTGTGCTGCAGATGATGGTTTTAAGTTATATGCAATTGTAACCTTTTTATTATTAGGCACTGAAAGGCTGCAATACAATCCATTTTTATTTCAAAATTCCCCTTTACCACTTCCTTCTTGACAAACAACACTTAATTTTATTAAGAACTGGCCGTGCATGCATCAAACCAAACTGCGACACAGACAAAAAGAGGACATCTGTTGGGTAGGCAGCAGCAGGCTCCAGACCTAATGAATTATCTTTGCCTAAAAAAGCTCTCCTGATGAGGATCCAGCCTACTGGCTGTGAGCCTTGCCAAGACTGGAGCCTTTGGGAAGCTGGGGCGAGTTGTACCAGCAGGGCAAAACAAATCTATCACTCTAACGTGAATCCAAATGTTCTGGTCACTTTTCTGAGTTCCTAACAAGGATGACTCACCATGGCATTTCATAGAGGCTTCTTCTCTTGGCAGAGGGCAGAGTCTATTTCATAGAGGCTTCTCTTGGCAGAGGGCAGAGTCTCCCCTTGGTATATGGCATCTCTCTACTGTCTTGGTCAGTCTTCCAGGCTGGGAAATGGACCCCGTAGGGGTGTCACGTGACCTTACTTGTCTCATAGCCCCCAATGTCAGCTTGTAACTTAAGGATTGGATTATTTTCAATTGTTCTTTGTGACTTGGAAGCCTAGGAGAAACTGGGGCCAATGGATGGAGTTCTTGGACACAGACTCTCACTGACAAGATTGTAAGAAGCCCCCAGGTAGCCAAGTTGGCAGAACATATAGGCAGCTGTGCAGTCAGTTCTCGCCAAAGTAGGCGTACAGTTCTGAGTACCTGGATAGAACTGCAGCCATTGGAAACACTTAGAGAGTCTGCTCCTCAGTCCTCGCCACGGGCCCTAAACATTTGCACAACACAGTCAAGGACAAGGCCATACTGCTCTTCGTTAAGCTTGTCTTGCAGGGGAAACCATCTTCCACGGCAACCATTAGTTTGTGAGGCAGCACTGCACTGTGCCAAATGCCCTTTTGGTGAAACCAATTTCCTTTTCTATACCACAAACTCTGATTTGAGTTGGAAAATGGAGGCAGTTATGGAAAACATATGGGATTGCATTGAGACGTTCAAAGTCCAGGGTGTGAGTCTAGGGAAAAAGATACATTTTTGAGCACCTCTGATGGGTCAACAAGTGTGCTAGGTGCTGGGAAAGATACAGAGATGACACAAAGATAAAAGCTGGTCTGTGCTCCTTAGTGCTTGCTATTCACTGGAAGAGCGGAGATCAGGGTGCACAAATGCACTTAAAATAATTAAAATTGTAAACGGCAAGCACGCCTTGATGGAGATGTACTGTAATATGGGCACAGAACACAGAGCACCTAACCTGGTTAGGGTGATTAGGAAAGTTTTACAGAAAAAGAGGTGATATTTGAACTGGGTCTTGATGTACAAGCAGGATATCACTAAGTGAGGTAAGGGGAGATGCTCAACGAAGGCACAGGGAAAATGTGAAAAGGGTTTGAACAACAAAGAGGGCATTTAGGGTACAGTGTGGCTCCAGAGGAGATTTGTGTGTGTGTGTGTGTGCACGTGCACATGCAAATGTACATAACTGTGATGACAGGAGATGAGGAAGTGGCCCATGGGCAGAGGGAAGAGATTGGAGAATGGCATAAACTGAGTCTGTAAGGGAGACTGGGGCCTGTTTGTGAAGCGGGCTGGACATTCCTTTTCAGGAAATGTGGATTCCTGAAGATCTTTGCCACAGGCCCACGTCATGAACAGCCAGCAGAACCCCTTAGGGGTTCATGGGGCCACAAGCTTTGTGCCCTATTCTCATTGGGACTGTCCAAAAGGTGAAAAGGGAGAGCTCCCCACCTTTGTTCGTTAAAGGAGGCACACAAGGCAGCCCCAGAAAACTACAGGCACCCCATAATCCTGGCCTCCAGTCCTAACCCTGCCATGCAGAGCACTGGACAACAGCTGGTGAGGGACAGCCTGGTGCATGATCTGGCCGAGGACCACTTCTCTACACTCTCATCTCCTCTGCCTGCTTTGAGCCACATCTGCTTCCTGTCAGAGCCTCCAGCTCTCTGGCATTCTCGAATAATCCTGCTTGGCTATGAGGTCAGTGGAAGACATCTTTCAGAACAATTCGCCATAGTGGTCTGGCAGGGAGAGGCATGTCTGGCTGAGCTGGAAGTGCAGCTCCTCTCACGACCTGGAGTTAATTGACAAGTTAGCCCTCACCCCTCAGAATGAAGATTGGTGAGGTGTGACACAGAATGGCCGTCAGTCCTAGTGGGAAGGGAAGGAAGTCTGATGTCTTTCCCACTCTCCTCCTCCTTCCAAGCAAACTTTGTCTCCAACGACTGGCACCTGGTGTCCACTGCTTGGGACTTCCACACGGATCCCCAGCACCACTACTACATCTCTCCTTCACCTGCTTCTGCTTCCTCATGTAAGCCTGGCTTCTAGGAGTCCTCTCTACCTGGGCACCTCATAGGACCCCAACATTCATTCCCCATGGCTCAGCACTGAATTTATTATCTCTGACCTGGCCACCAGCCTGCTGGTCTTCAAATACGATGATGTCACACCCTGGGGTACTCTTCAAAATACTGGACAACCAACATGGCAAGTGAACCAGCCAAACAGCCATAAACAGTGGCGCACCAGCCCTGGCCATGCCTAGGCTGAATCTCTAAGTCTTGCCCATCACATTCAGAATAAAGTTCACCACCTTCATTGACGCATGCCAAATGTTTCCTGATCTGACGGTTGTTTATCTTTTCAGTTTCATCTTTTGTCGTTCTTCTCTTTTCCCCACATATACACACATCTTACATACCAGTCACGCTGAGGATTTTATTCCAAGATGAAGTCCCTCCACAGTGCCTTGGCACAAGCTCTTTTCACTTTCTAGTATATTCTTTCTCTCCTCCTTTTACCTGCAAACCCCTGTACAAGCTTCAAGAATCATCTAAATTATCATCTTCTTTTGGTAGACTTTTTTCACATATACCCCCAGTAACGTAGGTGTTTCTGATTATTGTCTGCATAGTTCTATAATGGCATGTGCTGCTGTATTGAAATAAACCATGTTTAGTGTTCATCTCTCCCACTGAATTGTGAGCAACTTGAGGGCACAGGGTGGGTGCATTTTCGCTGCATCCTTGGAGCTTTGCGAAGTGCATGACACAGAGTATATGATTTATAGACACATGACACATAGACAGAAAAATAAATATTCCATGATTATCGATTTTTCTGAACATGCTACATAGAAATTTACATGTCCTAGTCTCTTTCCCTTGAAAACATGCTAGATTACTAGATGCTAATCTCATATACTAATTTGAGTTAAGGTGTTAATTGGTGCTAATAATGAGTTAGCTTTTACATGTACATTTTCATCAATATTATCTTCCTGACTTCTCAAAGCGATGGAAAAAAAAAAAAGCCCACACAAATCATTATACTCTGGACAGATTGAATATGGGAAAAGTTAAGGGACTCTGTCTGCTTGGGATTTGAGTTCAGTGTCCATGGTATTTCCATCAAACCTCTCGTGTTTGTTACACAAATCTTAATGCCTTCATATAAAGGATGAATGGGAAATATCTAAACTATAGCAAGGAAATTTGGAAACTATTTGGAAAAAGAAGGAACTATCGATAGTAATATCAACTTCCAAAATCACAACACACAAACATGCCTTTCTCCTGTGCATTGGGCCTAAACTATAGCAAAGAGTAGTTCTGAGGCTTTCTGGTAGTTTAGAAGAGTGGACTGAGTTTTCACTGAAATTATCCTAATGTTTCTAAAACTCTTGGTGGTGAATGGTACATCAGGAAAAGTCTCTTTGGCAGATATGTCATCCCCCAGAATGCATTATTCCCTTTTCTCTTGGTATTAAAATTTCAGAGTTTTAGACTACAAAAAATAAAAACTACTTTCCCACCTTCCTTGCAGCTACCTCTGGTCATAGGACCACTTTCTGGCTGTTGGGATTAAGCAGAAGCACGATGTACAGCTTTATGAAAGATAGGGAGCATCCTCTGGGTCCTTCTTAATGCAGTCTGAGATGCAGATGTAAAAGCAGATGCTTCTGAAGCCATTCTAGACCAAGAAGAAAAGCAACACACAGGGAGCCACAAAATTGCAGAAGTAGGACACCATGCAGCCATACCAGCTCTGGCCTGCCTACATCTGGAATTTCAGATGAAAGTGAAACAGTCTTCTATCTCAGAAAAGCTACTGCTATTTTGAGTTTTCCCGCTCTCTTTACCAAGCCTAATCCTAACTAAATACATATGGCATCTGGACATACCTAAATTTGTGCTAACATACCTTCTCCATCTTGTCTCCCACTCAAGTCTGCCTTCCCTTTCCGTTCTCAATTTCTACACAGTTTCTGTGCACCTCATGGTTCAAATCTCTAAGCCACCTCCCTCTGCACACTGAAGGCCTTCCTCCATTTTCACTTTGTTTAAGCGGTTTCAAACTCCAAGGCTCAGCTCCTAAGGAAGCTCTTTCCCAGACCCCCTCCAGTAAAAGAGAGCATCTCCACACCCTGTATAATAATGTTTATACAGAATGCTCTGTTCATGTAATGGAGAAAAATAAGCCCACATCATTGTGTGTGAACTATGTGCCAAGTTCTATACTTTTATATATTATCTCATTTCATCTTCACAATAACTTTAAGATATAGATATGTTCACTGGAAGTATAAGAAAACTTATAAGAGAAAGTTTGGGGAGACTTAATTCATGCCTAAGTTCTCATAGCAACTAACTGCCAGATCCAGGATATGAACCTCATGTGTCAGACTCTGAAATGAATGAATTTCCCACCACGCCTTTGTTGCCTCCCAGGATTATGGTTAGTGGTATGAATACACAGGATTTTAAAGTAGATATCAGTGACACTATCTTCTTTAGCACTGTGTCCTTTTCCTTAGGATCTAGTATAATTTCTTGCCCACACAAATTTTGTCAGTTGGGTCTATAAAATACATAATGTTAAAAAAGACCAATGATGTTATTCACAATTACTCAGTTGCACAGCCTCTCATGGTTAACCATCCAGCCACTGAAGACCCTGCTGGGATCCTCAGAGTCTCACTGTGGCTCCTGGTTTGATCTGGAGAGCTCAGAGTCTTTGGGAGGGAGATAACAGTTGGAGATAATGCCCATGCACTGAAATCTAAGCAAATGTATACAACAACTTAACCACTTAGACTTCTGGCTGAGAGGCCAGGAAGACAGCCCAACTCCTTCTACTTCCAGACTGTTACGTGTCACTTGCAGGAGTGGAGAAGAGCTCAGAACAGTCATGAGGGGATCCACGGTAATCCCAAGTGTGCCCCATGCTAAGAACCATGATTGCTTTCTTAGGGTCCATGGGCCACCTAACAATGTACATAATTATAATTATGAAGTAGCCAGCCTCTATGCATAGTGAAACTAAAAATAAATCTGAAAATGGGGTTGGTGAGCTCACAAGTGCCTGCTTTTTGCAGGGACATATACACTGTGTGTCTCTGACGGTGAAGGAGCAGCATCCTAGCGAGACACAGAACTCGCCATGAACCTCAGGGCTATGGGAGAGCTTTCCTTTCACACCCTGGGTGCTCCTCCTCTTCCTCTCGGTTGTTCTTGTTGAAAGCGTACTCCTGGATCTGCTGGTCCAGCTCGAAGCAGCTCCCATCCAGGTCTGAGCTGCTGTCTGTATTGTAATCAATCTCCTCCATGCAAGGGGGCTCATCCTCCAGGTCTGCAGCGATGCTACTGCTACTGCATCTACTGTGGGTTCCCAGAAGACAAAGAGAAGAAAGGAAGGAGAGGAAGGGAGGGAGGGGGAAAAGGAGGGGAATTAGAGGAAGGAGGGGAATAGAAAGAGGGAGAGGGAAAGAAAGGAGGGGAAACGAAAAGATAAGTTAGCCAACAGAAGGAAACTTGCAGTCAGCTGGAACAAGAGAGTGGGAGTTCTCTGGTTTTCATCTTAAAGAGCTGCTGAGTCTTTAAATGTGTTGCATAACACTCCCCCAGGTCTTCAACCATTACTTTGAGACTAGGGGAGGAAATAATGTAGAATTTGGTGGGATTCCTTCTTCCCTTTCCAGGAGAATCTGCATTTCCAAGCCCTATTTCCAAGCTCAGAAGATTTAGACATCCTCACCTATTTAGGATTTTCAGGGTAGTTTAGGCTCAAAGTGAAAAATCAGAAAAGGCATCGAGTGTTTGAGAATGCCAAGTCATCTACACACAGGAAAAAGTGGGATTAGAACCCATTGGACCTCAAAAGCCCCAATGTTTTCCACTCTAACAGACAGTGCTATGAGTCATATTGAATAGCTCTCCTTCATCTTGATGAATGGTTTACTGGAATTAGAAACTTAATACAAGTTGGAATTAATAAATGGGAGCGTAAGTGGGCAAATGGCATTCTGTTTCTACTATGTTAGTGCCCCTCCCCATCGTGACCCCTACATCCCTCCAGATTCTTGAAAAATGGATGATCAACAGAGGTTGGCTAGCAAGAGATAGAAGGGGGCAGTAGGCATGGACAGCAAATCTTTACTGAATTCTGTGAGCTGGGGAAAATTCCTCCCAAGGAGCTGCAAATCTCCCTCATCTGCATGAGGTGTCTTCTTTCCTGAAGACTTTGTAATCACTCTCTACTTAGGGCTTAACCAATTAGGATTAGCAGCATGCTGGGTTTCTACTCTGTGATTTATAGAAGGCAAGCACTTCATAAATCAGGCAGAGCTGTTCATCCACCTGCTTCGCCATAAACAATGAAAATGGGTAATCAGCGCCATGGTTACACGTTAGCTCTGAAAATGAATCAGGGACCAGTTTCTTAATTGTCTACTGACTGATGGGAGCTGCTTCCATGCTCTGCGGGCCCTTGGTACCCTAAAGAAAAGGTCTGATGGGAAACTGCTTGAATGGCAAAGAAGGTGAAGAAATAAGAATCTTGTTTTCCCAGCCCCACACCATCAAATTGTTACATTTTATAGGCCAAATTGTGGGTAATAAAGTCATTGAGTAATGGAAGGTAAGAACTGCCCCAACTGAAATGTGAGATCAATCAGCAAGAACACTGAGTGACTGGTACCACCATGCTAGGTTCTGAGGTAACAATGCTGGGCAATGACAAGAACCTGAGTTTAAATACTGGCTATGGAGATTTGGGAAAAAAAAACACAAAAACAAAATGAAAACAAAACCTTAACCTCACAGAATGACAATAATAATACTTCCAGAGTTATGGTAAAAACTAAATGAGAAAGCACACGGATGATGTATAGCAGAGTGCCTTGCAAAATCAGGGCAATTGACACATTTAATTCTGGTGTACTTTTGTGGATATTAAAGAAGATAGTGAAACATGGTGTAGCAGGTTGATATCGTTTATGAATTCCAAAAATAGATATTGGATTATGTTTTATAAACTGGTTTGTTCCTCTAGGCATATTAGATTATATTGGACACAGAGGTTTCACTTATACTTGATTAAATAATGATTGAGGCTTTGATTGGGTACTAATGTTGAGTCCCTGGCCCCTTGGTGGGCTGGGACTCACAGAGAAACCGCAACGCAGAGAAGGGAGTTGAGAATTTTTGAACTGGAGTCTGGGAAGTAAACACGCAGGAGAAGAACACGGAGAAACAGATATGTGAGGAAATAGAGAAGGCTCCATTAGACACAGCAAAGGCCCCGGGAAGAGAGACGAGCTGTTCGCCTGATAGCTTGCAGCTGCAGAGACCAGAGCCCTGAGCAGCAGAGCCCAGAAAGAAATGAGCACCCGGAGGAGGAACGAGACTTAGGCCAGCCTACAGCTGATATTGGAAGAAGCTGGGATCACAGAGCCTTCAAAGGAAGAGGGAGGTTGAACCCTTGCAGATATTGGCAGCCATCTTGCTCCAACACGGGCAACAGATTTTGGTGAGGGAAGTAACTTATGCTTTAGGGCCTTGTGATGGAAGCTTCTACCCCAAATAAGTACTCCTTATAAAAACCAACCAATTTCTGGTATTTTGCATCAACACCCCTTTGGCTGACTAATACACATGGTGTTGAAGGAGAGCATGCATTCAGATTTGTTGCTTAACACCTGGGTAACTGCAATAACTATTGCAAAATTATCCAAATTGGCACTGCCAATAAATTCTCCAAAGCATAACATGTGTTATGTCTCTGCCAAATCCAGGAACTTGCAATGATTCTCCCTTGCCTATTTAATGCAATGAGTATTGATGGATAGGGCTCTCTTAAAGGGCCCAGTTGGCAAGAGTCCATGAGTCAACAACAAACTCAGTCTTTTCCTTATCAGGTTCTACCTTTACTCCAACTGTGGAGTCTGCACCAATCACTTACTAACTTGGACTTTTCTCACCAAACTCAAATTGTCAGGCTGTTTTGTTTTGATCAAACATACCAGACTTAATGTTTCTCCAAGCCTTTACTCATGCAACCAATTGCCTACATCTGGAAGTGTTCCAACCCTTCAACATCCAACTAAAGTGTATAATTAATAAAAAAGTTTATCTTAATTTCTACTTAATGACTACTTTGATAACTCTATCTTTTATATTTCCCTCCTGTAAATATTAATCTTTGCATATTCACTCAATTTGTTTTGATTCTTAAGATGGCTATAGTCTTATTGTGAATAAGACCCATGACTGTCAGATTCCTATTTATTTTATTCTATAGAAATCTCAGAATGCAACTGAGCACATAGTAGACATGCAATAAAGAGTTGCCAAATTGAGCATATAACAGGTGTATATATAAACCTATATTTTAGAACAGCTCTTGGGGAACTACTTTTATCTTGATTTATTTTTCAAAAATTTTCTATATGAGTTTTAGCACAATTAAAATCCTAGTGCACATTAGTGATCTAAAACAAACATGATTTCCTTTGTCATTCATCTATATATGTGTGTGTACATATATATGTATATCCAATATTGAATATATATGAGAAAGTAATTAAGAAAGTCTTTAAAAAGTTTGATTATGTTTCTCACTTATTTATCCAAAACCAGTATTCTGATAAGTTGAGGAAACAAAATCCATGATCAGGGCTTCTGCTCTTGGAAAGGTGGAGTAGAAGCATTTTTTCCCTATTCCTCTCAATAAGTACAATTATAAATCTTATTATTATATACAATATAAATATAAGAAGACTCTGAAAAGCAGAGAGAAGAATGTAGACCAGGTGGGGCCCTTAGGCTCCACAGAAGGATATGATAGAGAGTTTTCTGCATTTTCTTTTTGCCTCATATATCTCAGACTTGATGCTGGAGATGCTACCAACCTGGAAATACCGATTGGCTCAGATCAATTAGGAATCTCAGGATCTGAAGACTGATGAGGCATTGAGTTGCTTGGTTATCTTTATTCCTCATATATTTAAGTCTTGGTGCTAAACAAGCCAGCAAGCTGGACAATACCAACACGTTTAAACAATAAAGTCCTCAAAAAAACCTGTCCTCTCTAGCCAAATGAAGAGGAAAGGTATAGTAGAGAACAACATAAACATTTTAGACTCTAAAGCTCTACTCCAGCTGAACACCACAGACAGACCAGTGGGGTGGGCCCACCTCGAACTGTCAATCAACCTGAGTAGGGAGCCCTGTGAGGGGGACTCTAGGCCTCCACCTTGCTAGGGTGTCATGAGGTGCCCAGCAACACTCCCACTGTGCCCTGCTGAAGTTGTGTCAGAGAAAGCTCAGTAGGGAGCCAGGGTTGTCATCCCCACTGGGCAATAACAAGGCTACCCTTTCCCGCGATGCCACGAGGGCATCCTGGGCTTCCACCCCTACCTAGTGGTAACACAATACTCTTTCCCCATTTTATGGGGGTGGTATAGAAGAGGCCTGCTGGAGAGTCTGGATGTTCACCACCACTTAAGGGTAACAAGACACTCCACAACAGTGTCAGTGGAGAGCTGCACAAGGCACTCCTGCCCCATCCCGTGAAGGGGTAGTGGGGAGCTGAAACTCTACCATGCCCAGGAGTAATGAGGAGACCCTCACTGCCCTGGGGGTCAGCGGAGGCTGAGTGGGGAACCTGGCAGTAATAAGGCCCCCTCTTCTTCTAAGTGGTTCCAGAGATTTAAGTAACATCCAGAGTCTCATCACATAATACCTAAAATGCCCATGTTTCAATGAAAAATCACTCATCATACCAAGAGCCAGAAAAATCAATAGATGCCAACATTGAGATGAAATAGATGCTAGAATTATCTGACAAGGATTTTAAAGCAGACATCATAAAAGTGCTCAAATTAATTATGAACATGCTTGAAGCACACGATAAAATAGAAAATCTCAGGAAAAAATTATAGGCGGCATAAAGAAGAAACAAATGGAAATTGTTAGAAATGAAAAATACAATGACAGAAATTTAAAAAAAAAAACCTCAATATATAGGCTCAACAGCAGAAAAGAGGGGACAGAGGAAAGAATCAGCTTGTTATCCAATCTGAAAAACAGAGTGAAAATACACTGAAAAATAATGTGCATTTCTTCCTAAATTTTGCAAAAGACATGAACCTACAGCCTGAAGAAGCTGAGCAAACCCCAAATAGATAAACCCAAAGAAATCCAAAATAGGACACATCATAGTCAAATTTCTGATAACAAGACAAAACAAATACCTTGAAAGCAGCAAGGGAGAAACTTTTGCTTTATAAAAGAAAATCTATTTGAATAACAGTGGATTTCTCATCAGAAATCATGGAGGCCAGAAGAAAGTGGCACACTATTTTTAGAGTGCTGAATAGAAAGTACTACCAACCTAGAATTCCATATCCAGCCAATATACCCTTCAGGACTGAAGGGAAAATAAGGACATTCTCATATGAAATAAATTTTAGAAAATTTTTTGCCAGTAGACCTACGCTAAAAAAGGTTAATAGAAGTTCTTTAACAGAAATGAAATGATAAAGGAAGTAGTCTTGATATGTGAGGAAGAGATAACAACAGAAAGAGTAAAACTATGGTTAAATAAACATTTTCTCTTTCTTCATGAGTTATAAATTTTTGTTTGACAGACAAAAACAAAATTGTGTGGTGAATTTCTCATTTTATGTAGAGGAAATATTTAAGATAATTCCATTACAAATGGGAGAGTAAAGAAATGTACAAGCAAGTGAGTTTTTTATGTTTTCTGTACTTCAGTCAAACAGGTAAAAAAAAATAGTCATACCAGTAGGATGTGAAAAGTTTTGTATATGTATATATCTAGAGCAATCACTACAAAAAGTTATATAAAGAGATACACTTAAAACCATGTAGATAAATCAAAATGGCATTTTTTTAGAAAGTACACACAGGAAGGCAGGAAAAATAAAAGTGAAAAATATAAAAGAGAAAAAAAGAAATAATGAGAAAATGAGGAAGACTTAGGCCTGACATATCAATAACTGCATTAAATGTAAATTGTCCAAAAAAACAAAACAAAACAATAAAAGACAGAGATTGGTGGAGTAGATTGAAAAAATATCCATCTGTATGGTGTCTACAATAAACTCACTTCAAATATAACAAAATAGGTAGGTTGCAAATAAAAGAATAGAAAAGATACACCATGTGTACATTAATCAAAGAAAGCAAGAATGGCCATATTAATGTTCGATAAAGTACCTTCAAAGCAAAGAAAATAACCAGGAACAGAGAGGTAAACTGCCTAATAATAAAAGAGTCAATGCATCGAGAAGATATAGCACTCCTGTGCACCAGCAACAGAGCTGCAAACCATGGGGAGCAGCACTGTATTTCTTCAAACAAACTGGAAGACTCAGTATTAACTACACTAGTTTTACAGTTGAGTAACATTATACCAGGAAAGGTTATTTTCATAGCTAGTCAAATCCAGACTTAGGAATTAAAAATTCCCTGATACAAAACGAGGACTCTTAATCATTACTCTATTCCAGGGTTTTTTAATTTCACCACCACCGACATTCTGAACATGGCAATCCCTTATTGTGGGAGGCAGTACTATGCACTGCAGGATGTTTACAGCATCACTGGCCTCTCGCTAGATCCAGGTAGCACCGCACCCCCAGTTGTGACAACCAAAAAGGTGCCCAGACAGCGCCAAATTTCCTGTGGGATGTACAAATGCCCCAGTCAAGGACCACTGCTTCACAGTCTCTAACACTTGAGAAGGCCTTTATAAGGGGGACATAACTAAGAGTTTGTTGAACTCAATAGACGCGAACTGCGGAGAAAAGGCATGCAAAGTAAGTGAAACGGAAAGAGAAAATTCTTGATTAAAGAAGATAACTGCATTAAAGGAAAAAAAAAATCTAGGAAAAGACATTTTCACAAAGCTGATGGAAATCATCAATCAAAAAATGAAAGTCCAATCTTGTCATCCTTTTTCTACAATTGATCTAGCCATTTAATTCACTCTTACTAAAAATATCAATGGTACCATAATTTGTAAAATAATAATCAAGAAACATGCCAGGCATTCAGTTTAAAGTCAAGTATTACCACTATTGATTATCATTTTTCTGGAAGATCAAGTCAATAAAATTTATTAAGAAAAAGTGGGATATGTAAATATAGGAAAAAATGTTGACTCTATTATTGTATACTTGGAAAACAAAAGGTAAGCAATAAAAAAATCCTTTTTAGAGAAAAATAAGTTCATATTGGTGACCAGTTACAAAAATATGCAAAATATAAATAGCTTTGCTTTTTGAGCCTTAACCAATTAAAACTTTAATTTTAAAAACACTCCAGAACAAATCAAGATATGTAAAACATTTAGTCATAAAATTACCCAGAAATATGTATGCCCACATGAAAAAAGTATAAAATTTCACTGAGGCAAATAAATTAAAAAGAAATATACAAATTATTTTCAAATGAATTTATATCTTCTATACAATCACAAGAATTTGTGAACATGTTTCTAAATACACCTGGAAGACCAAAATAACAACAACAATAATGAATCAGTTAGAAAAAAATTTTCAAAGATAACGAGTGGGTACTTGCTCTACCTATATTAAGATTCTTTATAAGCTATTGTAATCAAAACAGTATGGTACCATAGAAGAAATACATGGTTAATACAATAGAACAGTAAGTTTGAGAAAAGACCCCACTGGGTTTATAAGTATTACATTATAAGAGAGGTACGATTCTTCAAATAGAAGAGCTGTAGCGATTTTGGCACTCAATTAAGTTATAGTCCTACTTCACATCATGATAAAAAAAAAAACCTGATTCTAAATGTCTTGAAAATGTAAAGTAAATACATTATAGAAATATTAAAAGAAACATGACACCAAAGGTAAAATAATTGATAAATTTGATACCACCATGAACAACAACAAAAAACCTTTTAAAAGCAAAATAGAAATATAAAATCTGGTTAACACATTTGAAAGGCACATAACAATAAAAAATATTGCAATGTATATTACAATAAAATGTTTTTATCTATATTATTTGAAAATTATTATAATCTAGGAAGACAAAATCTTTGCCAATGTAAAATGATCAGGGATATGAAGAGACAATTCAAAAAGCAAACAAACTGGGAGGCAGGGTTTGGCAAAAATGTAAGGAGAAATGGGAAAGTATTTTAAAAACTCAGTCTTATGCTAAATAAAATAAGGATACATTAAAATTATCAGATGCCACTGCTCATGTTCAAAATGGGCAAAAAATGTAAGATTATTAAATGCTGCATTAGAGAGGGTACAGGTTAAAAGGATATCTTTGCAAGTTGCTGAAGGATGGCATAGTCTTTTTGGAGAGTAATTTGAAAATATATATCAAAACCATAAAAATACACAATCTTTCACCCAGTTATTCATCTAGCGAATGACAAACGTTGCACAGACAGACTTATGCGTCAGGAAGTTCATTCTGGGGAAAAATGCAAGGAGAGAATTCTGATAAAAGATGGTGGAGGAACTGCGTATTCATTATTTTTCCTGCACTCTCCAAAAACAACAAAATGAAAGTACAAAGGATTATTTATACAAGGTTGAAATTGGGAAATATCCTTAACCATGGACTATGGAAAATATTAGCCAAGTACTCTAAAATTTGAAAAATCTAGAGGATATTAAGAATAGATCAAACATTCCCTACCTATCAATAAGGCTGAAGATTGCTCTGAAAGTATGTGAAAGTTCTGAGAGTCACAAGCACAAATCTTTTCTTTGAGAAATTTTAGGTTGATGGAGGGATAAATGGGAGAAATGAGAAATATACTCATTTAGGCACAACTTCTTACCCAACACAGTGCTTAGTAAGACTGAGAAAGACTGAGTGGATGCACCATGATTATTTTCCCTGGCTCACAAAGCTAATTCAAAGAAATTGGCTTTACATGAGGTGAGGTAGGAGAGAAAAGAATCAAATCAAGACTTGCAAGTATTTTGTCAGCATAGCAGAGCAGAAAATATAAGCACTAAAGCTCTAACCAAAAGACGCTGGATCTATTTTGGAGCTTAAATGATACCACAGGTAGGTTTTTTTCTGGTATTTTGCTCATCCTCATTTATTCATTTACAAATTATTCATCAAAAATTGATTCATCACTCATTAGGAGATCAAAGATATAAGATAAGAAGTGTAAATTTGTATAGTTCAAGAAAGAAAGTGAAGGTGATTAAAGATTATGAAAATCAAAACCAAGTTTGAAGCAACAAGATTTAGAACACTGAAAAAAAAATCAGAAGTTAAAGTTATAAAATTCACATAAAACACATTAGGTGCATCCAAAAGATCAAAGAAGATAGTAGATA